>WWET01006454.1:36893-63817 GCA_011038615.1 Limnodynastes dumerilii
AATAAACAAATCATCTATGTAGCTGCCATAAAGGACCAGGTCCGACCCGAATTCGCTCCCCCACACATAGCGGTCATCAAACTTACCCATGTATAGGTTCAAGTAACTCGGGGCGAACCTGGTCCCCATGATAGTACCCTTGCAAATAAAAAGTCTCTTCAAACAATAAATAATTTTGTGTCAAAATAAATTTAATGGCCCTTATAATAAGTTCTTGTTTAGGTGTATCAAAATTAGAATATTTTTGTAATATCCTCCCAATCACCTGTAATCCCGTGTCATGAGGTATATTACTATACAAAGACTCCACATCTAGAGTCATAAAAAGATAATGTGACTTCCATTCAATCTTTTGCAGAAGGTTTAATAGATAAGTTGAATCTCGTATATATGTTTTAAGGTTTTTTACTAACTGTTGTAAATGGAGATCTGTAAAGTGTGAGAGTGGGGAGGTCAATGAGCCTATGCCCGAAATAATTGGGTGCCCTGGGGGGGCAATCCAGATTTTTGTGTCATTTTGGGAGGTGGTAGTAGGTTGCAATAACAGGGTGGGATTTATATAAGAATTGATGTTCTGTTTTATGAATAATTTCTTGACTAAGAGCTTCATATAATAACTTCTTAACGTTTTTAAGATAATCATCAGTAGGATCCCTAAGGAGTGTGAGATAAAATTCCTTATTGTTCACCTGTCTAGAGACCTCCTTTAAATATTCCACTCTGTCTTGCAATACCACTCCAACTCCCTTATCTGCACTTCTGATCACAATGGGCTGGATCCAGACCTAGTTAAGTGCTTGAATTTAGTTACTCCTGGGCTAAACCATGTTGATTGCAGGGTAGTCATATTTCATCTGTTGCAAACAGTATTAGAGTTGAGAGGTGCTGTTTCCTATCCCAAGTCTAAATAACAGTGTGATCGTAAAGCTGGTCAGTATCTGTGTGCAGTATCCAATTCAAAGATATATCCCTGCATGCAAAGAATACAATTAATTTGACTCCACCTGAAATCAACATGGTTTAGCCCAGGTGTAACTAAGCTCAAGCACTTAACTACTATCCAGCCCAATATCCCTATCTTTTTGTAAATCCCTCAGCTTTCTCAAACTTGTTTAAAAAAAAAAAATGAGGGATGCCAGATTTATCAGGTTTTATTCCATAATCACACATAGCTTTAAATTAATTTAATGTCAGGTGATAAAAGCAATCAATATGAGAGCTTTTCATTGATATTGGGAAAAATTCTGATTTTTTTTTTGTACACCGTTCTAAATTTGGTAAATTCCGAATATCTTTACTTTGTGACATGTTAATTAATTGAACTGGTGTACAGACACTATTTTTTTCTAGAAGGTTGTTCAGTATCTCCAGTGCTCCATCGTCATCTTTATCTAATATAATTGGAATTTCGTTTGTCTCTAGTTTTTCTTCTCAAAATATTTTTTGCAATATAAACTGCGGACAAAATGATTAAGGTCTACAAATAATTCAAACAAATTTGGTTCAGGTGCAAAGCTGAGACCTTAAGATAAAAGTTTAATATGGGATACTGACAGTCTTACTGGAAAGATTGAACACACCTCTACTGTTTTTGGGTATTCCTGGGATCCTTAGTCTTCTCTTTACTGTTTTTGGGTATTCTTGGTATTCTTAGTCTTCTCTATGCCTATCCTGGCTGCATTGTGTTTTATTTATTATTTATTTTTGTTTTAATATCGCCAATTTATCCAAAAGCCCCAGCTCTATTTTTGTGTTGTTTGTTAGTTCTCTCTAGTACCCAGTATCTCCCATCATGTGTATCCAGCACCCAGTATCCGCATCATGTCTCTCTAGCACCCAGTATCCCCCATCATGTATCTCCAGCACCCAGTATCCCCATAATGTCTGTCCAGCACCCAGTATCCCTATCATGTATTCCCATCATGTCTGTCCAGCACCAAGTATCCCCGCATCATGTCTCTCAAGCACCCATCAATCCCCATTATGTCTCTCCTGCACTCAGTATCCCTATCATGTCTCTCCAGCACCCATCATGTCTGTCCAGCACCCAGTATCCACCATCATGTCTCTCCAATTCCCAGAATCCCCCATCATGCCTGTCCAGCACCCAGCATCTCCATCATGTCTGTCCATTACCCAGCATCTCCATCATGTCTATCCAGCACCCATTACCCCCATCATGTCTGTCCAGCAGTCATTATCCACCATCAATGCTCTCCACTTCCCAGTATCCCCCATCATGTCTGTCCAGAACTCAGTATCCACCATCATGTGTCTCCACCTCCCAGTGTCCCCATCATGTCTGTCCAGCACCCAGCAGCCCCATCATGACTGTCCAGCACCCAGTATCCCCATCATGTGTCTCCACCTCTCAGTAACCCCATCATGTCTGTCCTGCAACCAATGTCCCTATCATATCTCTCTAGAACCCAGTATCCCCCATCATATCTGTTCAGCACCCAGCAGCCCCATCATGTCTGTCCAACACCCAGTATTCCCATTTTAAGCCCTTTTACTTACCTTTGAAGTCTTCTCTTCTTCCGGCTGCTGCCTCTCCTCCATGGCGGGCTCTGCTTTGAATGACGCTGATGTGACCTTAGGTCACTGTAGCATCATTCAGTGAGGGGGAGGCGCTGCTGCACTCTGCATCTGCCTGTCGCTGTTAGGCCCTGCAAGGCGCTCTCATCAGAGTGATGAGAGCACCTTACATTTTTTTAAAGCGGTGTCCATCTCAGTGCTGGCATGCAGGGAGTGGGGGTATGAGTGCCTATCCAGCATGGCGCCTGGATGCACCACATCCCCCCGCAGAGCAGTTTGCGCCGGCCCTGTGCCCCGGCATCCATGGATATGCCGGTGCTTGTAGTTCTACAAGCATCAGCATACCCTGTTGGGCACGTAATATTTATTTATTTTGTATAGCGGCTGAGGGGAGGACAAGGGGGAAGGGGTTAATTTTTTTTATTATTAAAAATAAAAGGTAAATAACGGAAAGGATTAATTCAGCACCCAGTATCCCCCATCATGTGTCTCCAGCACCCAGTATCCCCCATCATGTGTATCTAGCACCCAGTATCCCCCATCATATGTATCTAGCACCCAGTATCCCCATCGTGTATCCAGCAACCAGTATCCCAGTCATGTCTGTCCAGCACCCAGTATCCACCAACATGTCTCTCCACTTCCCAGTATCCCCATCTTGTCTGTCCAGCACTCAGCATCCCCATCATGTCTGACCACACCCAGCATCCCCCATCATGTCTGTCCATCACCCAGTATATCCATTTTAAGCCCTATTACTTACCTTTGAAGTCTTCTCTTCTTCCGGCTGCTGCCTTTCCTCTGTATAGTCTGATATTGTCTGATAGAAAAATGCTGATCAGTGAATGCTGCCAGGATTTTATCTATCAAAATTCAGTTCATTGAACTGGCAAACCACTGCCCTGTGGGATTTACCTGTATCTTACCTGTTTTTTTTTGTTTTGTTTTTTAAGATTGATGCTTTTGTTGTTTTAAGTACTTATTTCTTTTCAATACTAAATTTTAATTCAAGCAATTCATAAAAAAAAGAACCATGTCCGGCTATTAATTAGAATACATATGATAAAGTAGGTCTTAACAATTACTGGGTGCCTAGTTACCATTGTGACGGAAAACAGCCAAAGATTGTGGTCTGTCTGACAGGAACACTGTATTATGTATGTTCTGTGTATATAATTTGTACAGAAGGTTATATCCTTTTCATAAAATTTTATGAGACTACTGATTTTTCTTAACCTTTTTAACAGTCTCCCTAAATTCAGGGATTCAGGTTTCTCTCGTTAAAGAACAGAGTCTGAATAATGCATAGGGGTGGGCGCTGCAGTACTAGGATGTAATTTTGTATCCACAGGATTCAGATCTGTCCTTGTAGTTAATCTGACGGCAGGGCATGACAAAGCAGCCCTTACGTACAACCCACATTACTGCATTGCTCCCATTTTGTGTGGGAACAGGGCAGAATTGTTAAAGTGGGGTCTTGGAAGTGTATTTTTGTATAATGGAGGTGAGCAACCCCTCACCAGTATGGAATTTAGAATGTAGTAGGGATCTGCTTCTATAACATTAAATTCAGTCTCTGCTTTGTTGACAGAAAATAGGAAACATATGTTTGAGGGTAAAATTAAGGGTAACATTAAATTAAGTCTCTGCTCTGTTGACAGAAGATAGGAAACATATGTTTGGTTGTAAAATTGATTGCTCTTACAAGCTTCGTTCGTTTTGTATTGCCATGATAGCAATTTTCCACTAGGTGGCTCTATGTATTCACTAATCTTCAATACGGTATTCAGCATTCAGCAGTGATTGCTGCATAACAGCTCATGCTAATGGTCACTTGCCATAGCTGCTATTGTCAATCGATCAGTGGAGATCTTTAGAAAGATTTGGCCTATTGGTGTAACAAGTGTTTGTTTTTAATGAGCTTAAAACATGCCAGTATACAAATGTACTTTCAATGTTATTCCTCTCACGTTTCTGCCATGGCTCATAGATTATAATCTGTAATGCGTCTAATACATTTTTACAAGTGAACAATCTAAACTTGTTATCCACGCACTTTACAGTGTTTGGCAGAGTTCAGAAGCTTCAGATGATAATCATTTCAAGCTATGCACTTGATTCCAGTGTTTATACATTGGTAAAAAATCTCTCCGCAGATTGTCGAGGAAGCAACACTATAAAATGTGTGCAAAGACATGAAGTCATTGCAGAGTGCATGGTTTCCATTTGTCATGGTAACCGTTTCAGGCATCACAAAGGGACGCTATAAGGATTTGACAATGTGTACTTCAAGATTCCCTGCTCTGGAATGTTCCTTGTTTTATTTGGTAAACACTAGCTGTGAAAATAGAAATGTACTATGTATATTGAAATATAATTAAGCAAAGGCAGTCTATAAAAATATTATTCTACAAACATTAAAATGTTTACTTACATTAATTAACAATAACACATAAAATGTAAATACAGTCTGGAGATAAATATGTAAATATTAGTTAATACAGTCTGGAGATAAAGGTGTATTTGTTAAATCCAACTGTTTACAATAAATTATTTGCAATGATCTATAGCAATATAATTCTTAATGCATTGTCTGGTTTCCAGTCCCACACCTCCCCCCCCCCCCCCTTTTTTTTTTTTTTACTGTATGCTTGATTTGAATATGTAAATTTCACTGCAGTTTTTTTTCTCAACTAAGGAAGACAATGACTAAATGCATTAAATATTAATGTAGTCCAATAATTAGATGGAATTATTTTCAAGTTTGCATCGCGTGAATAAAATAGAAAATATTTTTATTGCGTTAAACAGTTTGAAATTTAGACTTCTGTTAATATATTGAGCAGAAATCACTACTATTTGTATGTTTTCTAGATTTATCTTGAAATAACAGGTGTATTTTAGATTCCCTTTTATAGTTTGCAGTAATAATATAAAGTAAACACAGACATATATACATTTTTCTTAATAGATTGTAATTCCTGCTGCTAACTGCAAATGCAGCTTTAGTATTGCTGCTAACTGGGAAATTATTTCTTATATTGGATCCTTGTAAAGAAGACCATCAAGGACAAAATATGAGGACACCTTGCCAGGGGTTGTATACGTTCGGTTAGTTTTCTAGCATACTAACTACAAACATGTATTACATATACTTTATAAATGCAGCTTTAGTATTATTTGTCACATACTGTTTTAGCAAGATGTTTTATGTTGTTTATGTTATTTACTGTGTTAAATTGAGAAACTGTTAGTTTCTTCGACATGGTCCCCAGAATACATAGAATACTCCTCGGTACTCTGAGGCATAGGTCTTCTCCATGAACTAAACCTTTTTACTGTTTTTGTGACATAAGTTTTAAATGTGGTGCCCAAATAAACATATAGTAATGGATTGAGACAACAATGAAACAAGGCCATGCTTTCTGTTACCTGCATCATTATGTCAATAGTTTTACTGATCTTGCAGCTGGTAATCAAAACATATATTATATCTATTGCCCTCCAGAATTTGACGACATTATATGGCAACTGAGTACTTAAAAATAATCCTACCACGGCCAACAATACCTTCAGTGACCGTGATCTTTTAATATTGGGAGTTTTTATAAGGACCCTGGCAATGGCTGAATAGCAGAACAACATTATAATTAAAGGAATTATGAAACAAAACATTATTTCGAGGATGTGAATGGACGCAGTAACCTGTTTGACTGCGTCTTTAGGATAAGTGGGAAGACAGTGGTATTTGCTGTTGTGTTC
Organism: Limnodynastes dumerilii; assembly: GCA_011038615.1. Lineage (NCBI taxonomy): Eukaryota > Metazoa > Chordata > Amphibia > Anura > Limnodynastidae > Limnodynastes > Limnodynastes dumerilii. The sequence goes on from WWET01006454.1 coordinate 43,194, forward strand.
CTTTGCCTCACTGTAATATAAATCTGGAATGCTCAGTACTAAGGAAGTGGTCCACACAAAGAGACAAATTGCCCAACATCTTCTTTTAAAATTTTGTTGGCTCGATGCTCTAATTACTGCAAAGTATCTGTCCAGGCTAATGCATGCCAAGAATTGCATTCCAGAGCTGAAGTTTATAGTATACAAAGCAGAGGTTATCTTGCACATTGCATTTCCAAGCAACCAACCAATGGAAGCATCCACTGCCCAGAAAGGAAGCGTGAATAGCAGCAACAGATCTGCCACTGCGAGGTTCAATAGGTATACATCAGTCTTGGTCCTCATCTTTTTATAATATGCGTATATTGCGACCACCATAGAATTGCCTGCTACGCCAATCACAAAAGTCACGGAGTAGAATATTGGCAGAAATACCTCTGCGGACCTTCTGATATCATGTTTCACGCACAGTGCCTCATAGTTTTCATAATCAAAGTTTGTAGAGTCTTCATAGTTTTCTATTGTCGTTAATGTGGTGTTTAGCTCATTTTCCATTTTATAGCTTCTAAAAGGAAAAGATGAATTTCTGTTATAACGGTATCTTTCATAAACCTAATGCTGTAATATCTTTGATTCAAAAACCTTGCTTCCTAAATGCAGTAAGAATATACATTCATCCCACTTAGTTTATAGCTGTTTAGAGTGTTATATTTGTGCATGCTTTTCATTCCTGAAGTCTGATGTTTAACTTTCAGGAAAAGCTAATTTGTGTGTGTTTGTTTTGTACATTTTGTCACATTATTACACGCATAAAAACTGGAAATGAATGTTATTGGTAGTTACCAGTGTAAAACTGACCATAGGGAACTGGGTGACTTTGAGTATTTGATATGTTACCGGGAGCACATTAGCAGTGGTGGTGATTCTACATGAGAGTTGTAAAGATAAAACTATGTCACTGTTCCTCTTTTTTACTTAATGGTGGTGTTTTATTTTAGTGAAAGCAATACACTATATATTAAATGTGTTTGGGCCAGATCCTGAGCTACGTATGCTAGCATTTTTCCGCTAGCCGCTGACATCTCTCTGATCATACGTAACTTCAGCGTAACTACGAGTGAACGGGTGTGTCTTCCATAGGACACCTGGAAATACGTTTTGTAGGTGGAGGGAGGCATTTAAGTCATATAGTATGGGCCTGATTAGGCCGTTACATGCTTCAATGCATAACGTACGTCCATACTTACGCTTGGAAAAGTTATAATAGGGTTTAACAAACGTAAATCAAATAAAGTACGGACAAGCGAGGGGAATGCCAAGGGGAGTGTAAATACGCTAACGAATGTAAAAACAACTTGGATCTGGATCTACCTCTTTTTCCTGAGGTGTGTGCAAAAAGAAAGGGCTAATATTAAATCCCCTGTCCTAACATTTGTCCTAATCTGTGCTCTGAAGCTAAGATCCATAGAATTAGCAAGTTAGATATTTTATTTACTTATTTATTTTTTTTAAACATTTGCCGCCTGTATTTATATACTAGCTATATTCTTGTACATTATTACACAAATTCAGGTATAGGAAGTTACTCACGGATGCCTACTAATGGAGGACATGTCAGAGTTACTCAATAAGAAATCTACTTGAGTACCTTGCATATAGAATTATGAAACTAAGTCACAAGTACTGGGTCTGCAGTATCCAAATCTATCTCCTGCAACTCCCTCCAGCCCGCTGCAAATGAGGAATCTCTCCAGGGTAACCATATTTTATAAAAGGTGTGCAGGGCTTTCCTCTTATACCCCGTTCAGATTACCACATAAAAGCCAGTGTTTTCATGAAATTGCCGGGTTTCATGAAAACCCCGGCTTTTTTTGGCAATCTGAACGCAAACCCCGGGTCTCTCTAGCCGGGTCTTAGACCCAGCTAAAAAGAAGGGTTTTTGCCGGCTTTTTCAACAGCCGGCTTTTTGCGTTCAGATTGAGCGAAAAAGCCGGCTTTTTTCCCTGCTGCTGGCTTCCAAAAAAAAAAAAGCCGGTGCTTTCAGCTCAGTCTGAACGCACCACTTTGAAATTTTCTAAATTCTGTCCACTGCCTAAAAAGCCAGCTTTTTAGGCAAGGGTAATGTGAACGCGTAATGTGAACGCGGTATTAGTGTACAAAAACTTTTCATGATTCATGGTGCTATTCACCAGCCCTACCCAACTACAAAAAGGAGGATCGTTAGCCATCCAAATCCTAACAAGAATAACATAAGCTAGAGAGGCAAGTATTAAGACGTACTTATAAATTGCGGGCGATCTCTCCTCTTCCAAATTTATTCCAAAAATAAAGGTCTTTGAATTCAGGGGAGGTCCCGTGACCGTCTCCAATACACAATCCTAGACCTTGACAAAAAAGGCTTGAGTCACAGAACATTCTCATATCATGTTCCAAAAAGCTCTCTACCACATCTACAACACCTAGAGTTTGTTCGTGAACCCATATCATGCAATCTCTGAGGGGAGAGGTATGCCCTGTGCAAAAAAAAAAATGTATTTGTATATATCGATAAAAATAGCTATTAGGGAGAGCGTGTTCAATCCTAAGGGTCAAGAAACTATGGATACTACCTTCTCCATATACCTGTCCCACCGTGAGAATCCCCGCTTCCCGCCAGACTGACCTCCCAGGAAGAGCCCCCAACTCAGGAAAAGCTGTGCTACGCCACAAAGGAGTGGCAGATCGAACATGCTATCATCTAGCATCTTTCTCGTGAATAGCCAGAGGAGGAAACTTTTTCTGCTTTTTGGCAGACAACAAGAAATGTAAGGGGGAGACTGGAATACCCCACATTTGCCTCAATAATAAACCTAGCTGGCCTTGCCCCCCATCAGAAACCCACGGTATTAAATGTGCCAGCTGTGCTGCAATATAATACAACCATAAATCTGGAAGAGCCATACCACCCAAGTGCTTTGGTCTTTTTAGGATTGAGCTATGTCGTCGCCCCCCTCAAACAAAAGAGGAAATTAAAGAATCAATGTATTTAAAGACCGTTTTGGGAATTAGTACTGGGGAGTGTTGCAAAGCATATAGGTATTTTGGCAACATTACCATTTTAAAAAGGTTTGACTCTACCGGTAACCGTTAGCAGGAGTTTCCCCCAGGTATGGAGTTCGTTCCTAAACCATTCAGTAATTGAATGCAGATTCCGACTCAGGTAATCCGACGGTGACACCCACACACCCAGATACTTATATTCAGTCAACATCTGAAGAGGGCAATCAGGGGGAAAAGGAGCGGGGGGTTACAAGAGATTGGACAAATACTGGATTTATCCCAGTTCACCCACAACCAAGAATAACTACCAAAGGATTCAACGGTTGCAAGAAGATTGAGAAGGCAACTCTCCGCTCTCCCCAAGAACAGCAGCATATCGTCTGCGTATAACGCAATCTTGTCTGTCCCTGCACCTGCCGGGAGACCGATAATGCCTTCATGAGATCTGAAGATGCATGCCAATGGCTCTATGGTGAGAGCAAAGAGTGCTGAAGACAAGGGACAGCCCTGCCTGGTGCCACATCCCAGGATAAACTGGTCAGAAGTGTACTCATTAACACATACCCGCGCCACCGGAGCCGAGTACAGAAGCTGCATCCTCTTATGAATCGCGGACCGAAGCCAAAGCAGTCTAATACCTCCCAAAAGTAGCCCCATTCCACTGAATCAAAGGCCTTGGTGGCGTCTAATGACACCACCGTAACCCCCTCAGCAGCTTCATGATTAATCTGTAGATGAGTAAATAACTGACTGATTTTAATGGACGTAGAGCCAGGAGGTAGTCTGCAGCAGGATAGCAGACTCACCCTCGCGGCTCACGCCAGGACCAGTTCGGAGACACCTCTCCCAATTCCCACACTTCCTCGTCCAGGTGCTGTGCGGTGGCGCTGACTGGGAGCCTTTGTGAAGGATTTAGATCAGGATGTTGATGGGAGGTCTGGGACCAAGCGTCCTACTCCATCTTAGTCCAGGCTCTGCCCCCAGCAAGTCAGCTTTGACATTTGGCACCTTATTGACATTCTTGAATGCTGCACATGCAGTCTTTTATTCTGAAAGTCCGAATAGAGGGCTGTATTCAGAGATCCGTTTTTGAGAGCAGTTCCATGCGTATTTTTAGTATCGGATCAACTGCGCATGTGTAGTAACTTTATGTACGTAGTTTACGTTGACTAACGGACGTACATGTGAATCGCACTTGGGAACATGCGCAAGTAAATCAGATGTAAGAGAAAATTTACATAAAACTGGGTGGCGGGGGCATTTAAATGAACGCATGGAGGCGCAGTTATCAAGAATTGCACGGACGGAGCACATATACGCACGTAAGTGCACACGGAAAGATCAGAATGGCCTATGGTCTCGTAAGTCACAGCCTGCACGTCTGGGAGAGGGGAGTGTTGGGGTTGTTGGGTGTTTCTTTGCTCCGGCCATGTGTATAATTGCGTACGTTTAAAAAATGGATCTCTGAATATGCCCCAGAATCCTGTACTGATGACCGTTCCTCTCTGAACAAGTGTCAGCACAGTGGTCCTTAACATGAAGGGGGAAAATAATGTCATCAATTTTCTCCAGAACAGCATGGTTTCCTGGGAGCATAACGTATAGTGGAAAGCATTATTGATTTGAAGTTTAATGATTAATAAAAAATAAAAAAAATCCTGAGTGTACATCCAAATGCAGTGTGTTGTAAACACCTTTAATTGAAGCTCTGAATTATACATCAATAGTTTAGCCAGCAATTTAATTGGTGATTTGACATTAAAGTTCATTACCATTTTACATTTATAGGTTATTCTTAAACTTGTTACCTTTTAATGTCTATTTTTTAGTTTTCATACATTAGTGCTTTTTATATTTTGACATTTTCTAAATTTTAGTATATGATTAGAGCGTCACTTTGGCATTTGTTTTATTAGTTACTAATTGGGGCATATAGGACTGGATCCAGACTTACTACAAGGGGATGACAACTTAAGGTCACTTGCAAAATAGGCACCGAAGGAATAATCTTTGCTTTATAGGCAATCCCGAGGTAGTAAAGGGGGAAAAGTAATTGGAATTTCTTACTAAGTCTATCACAACGAATCCCCCTCAAATTGAAAGGGCGCACAGACTGGGACAGGAACGTTCTGATAGAGGTGCACGTCCGCGCCCGGTTATCGCCAAATTTCTTGATTTTCGGGCAAAGGAACTTATCCTATCAACCTATCGTGGAACCCCTCAATTGCTAGTTGATGGCTCAAAGATCTAAATTTTTCAGGACTTTTCAGTCATGGTTTCAAACAAACGTAAAGAATTCTCATGGATATGTCATACATTGTTTGCCCAAAAGCGTAAATATGCCTTGTTATATCCAGCAAAATGAAGACTTATTGCGGATGGGCAGACATATTTCTTTACTAATTCCACAGAAGCAAAAGAGTTTCTGTGAAATCATTCTGCCCCCCCGGCTCACCCTCAGAGGGAACTGGAGGACTGACAATGGTAATATATAGCTTAACTCTCTAAATTTCCCTCATTTTCTTTCCCCCATGATCCCTCCTTGGTCTTGTTCAAAAATGTGTAGCTGAAACTAATCTACACAATGTTTACCATGTTTTTGATGTTGAATTTAAGGTTTTCACAGGTCAACACCTTAGGAAACTGGGGTAGTGCACCTTATTTAACTTTGGTTTGGAAAATAGATAAGAAAATGTGGAATGTGCATATACATATGTTCTCTCTCTCAGAAATGTGATTCTTTAATCCAAAGAAGGGATGCCTTTTTGGTACGATTGACCTTTGCTTTCAGCATTCGCCGCCGAAAAACGCTTTTGAGTGAGGTAGGATGACCACGCCAACACCAACATATATACCTTCACCCACAATCATCAACACATGGTTTAAGGTGATCTCCTGGAACGGGGGAGGCCTTAATTCTACGGTTAAGCGTAAGGGGGTCTCTCAACACCTTAAGAAATTGGGGCTAGACATAGTCTTTTTTACAGGAAACCCACTGGGTAGAAGGGGATTTTTCAACAGGGCACCTTGGATAAGGGAGTGTGTTGCAGCTTCATATCAGAACAAATCCAGGGGGTGGCTATTCTTTTTGCATAAAGATTTTCTGTATACACTGGGGGAGAGGGTCATTGACCCGGAGGGACGATACCTGGTGCAGGATATCACTATTTATCAAATAAGTATACTTTGGTCAACATTTATGCACTTAACGGGGAGGCAGAGAATTCTTCAAGGACCTGACAGCCATGTTGAATCAGCGCCAAATCGCCACATTGATTGTAGGGGGAGATTTTCACATGGTGGTTGATCCTTCTGTGGATAAATCGCCATCGGTTTCCCCATCCATCTTTTGTTCATGCAATGCAAGCCAATTTACAGTTAACTGACCCGTGGAGAATTTTAAACTCATCTGATAGGTCTTATACATTTTGTTCAGCTGTCCATCATACTTTGTCCTGCATTGGTCAACTAAACTGAACTGTATCAAAGCCAAATAATTGATGGATCACTGCAGTCCAGTCTCTTGGCAGAAGTAAAGTTGCCTCAGCTGACCCCGGAACAAAGGGAGAGTTTGGAGGGAGATATTAGTGAGGATGAAATTAAAATGGTTATAAAAAACCTTAAGTTACATAAAACACCGGGCCCTGATGGGTTGACTGCCAGTTACTATAAATGCTAAAAAAAGGACTTAGTGTAAATGGCGCTAACCAATCTCCACAATATATAATATTCACAATAATTTAGTGAACAGCAGCTACCTGATAGGGAGAACCTACCTCTACAAAACAACAACAAACAATCAACAGAAGCGCTTAATCACTCAAAAACTCTTTATTACTAAAGCAATTGATTATTAAAACATATATACAGATGCACCCTGGATTAAAAAATGTAAAAAGAGAAGCTAGGATCAGATTCCTTCACATCTACTGTTTATCAGGCTTGAATTGGAACTTGCAACAGTAGAAGCACATTAGATACAATATCACAATCAGATGACAAAATAAGTAGAGGTGATTCAGTCCACCATAAGAGCAAACGAGAGACAATTGCCTGTATATAATAGGAAGCCTTGTTTGATAAAGACTTCTTATAAAAGCATTCCCTTGTGTGTTTATATCTTTTATAATCCTTAGGGATACTTTACTCCACTTAAGCTCCTTTGTCAGATTATTTGTTAGTTATGACTCGCCACCGTAATCAAATGAATATGGGTGACTATTGTATTTCAGATTTATAGACGCCTATTACTTGTTGGGAGCAGATTAGCACAATTCCACTCCCGTAGATAGTAGTATCTGGTATACTGTGGCTTTACCTTATGTCGGTATGCAGCACGATTACCCGGGATACTTTGTTAGTCCATGATATGCTGGCTCGCTTCGGGTTTGCGGCATCCCACTCACCCGCGCTCACTTCCACCGTCTCCCGCTGTGCATGCACCGAATCCCAAGCTATGGGTAATCAGTGGGTGGTACCGATCTTGACGTATTCTCGATGGAAAGTAGGAGAGGGCTGGCCAAGCAGGCCGTGGCGAAGCGCTGTCTCTCCCAACCTCTCCTCTGCGTCTGGAGCCGTCCGACAACAGGTAGAGCCGACTTGTATGTGCAAAGTAGCAATTAGGCAAGGGATCTAGATCTCAGCAATAAAAAGATAAATTAGGAAGTCCAGGGGGCACACTCTAATGCGTTTCTCCGTCTAAACGACGGTTTCCTCAGAGAGTATCGAGTAACGAGTAATAGGCGTCTATAAATCTGAAATACATTAGTCACCCATATTCATTTGATTATGGTGGCGAGTCATCACTAACAAATAATCTGGCAAAGGAGCTTAAGTGGAGTAAAGTATCCCTAAGGATTATAAAAGATATAAACATACAAGGGAATGCTTTTATAAGAAGTCTTTATCAAACAAGGCTTCCTATTATACACAGGCAATTGTCTCTCATTTGCTCTTATTGTGGACTGAATCACCTCTACTTATTTTGTCATCTGATTGTGATATTGTATCTAATGTGCTGCTACTGTTGCAAGTACCAATTCAAGCCTGATAAACAGTAGATGTGAAAGAATCTGATCCTAGCTTCTCTTTTTACATTTTTTAATCCAGGGTGCATCTGTATATATGTTTTAATAATCAATTGCTTTAGTAATAAAGAGTTTTTGAGTGATTAAGCGCTTCTGTTGATTGTTTGTAGTTACTATAAACTCCTTTGTCACAATATCACACCAATTTTGGCAGAACAATTTAATAAATTCTTTAAGCAAGGAGATGGAGATCCATCATTTAATGAAGCCATGACTATTCTTTTAGCTAAACCGGGTACCTCAGATGGTTTCTTCTTATAGACCCATTTCATTGCTTAATACAGACCTTAAAATAGTAGCTAAAATTGTGGCTATAAGACTGCAGGAGATTCTCCCCTCCATTCTTACTCCCCACCAGCTTGGTTATGTGAAGGGTTGTCAGTCAGTCAGGGGGATTAGGACAGCATTAGCAGCAGTGATTCATTATTACCAAAATCCAAATTATTGTAATATTTTACTTAGTCTCGATACCAACAAGGCATTCGACATGGTTCTCTGGCCTCACTTTTTTTAAATATTTGAACTCCGACGGTTTTAAATTTGTGATGTCTCTGTACTCTGCTCCCCATACGTCCCTGTTGGTTAATGGCCTCAAAGGCAATCCCATCATACTAAATTATGAAACTAGACAGGGATGCCCCTTATCTCCGTTGTTGTTATTTAACATCGCTATTGATCCTCTTTTGAGAATTTTGGAACAGTGGCAAGATTTTAGGGCCATTCAAATTGGGTCTAGAGTGGTAAAGGCCACCGCTTTTGCGGATGACCTATTACTTTATGTGGGTAATCCTAAGGACTCCCTTCCTCAGATCCTCCACAAACTTCATTTATTTGGGGATATTTCTGGATTTAAAGTAAACTGGGAGAAACCTATAGCCATATACTTATCTCCGCACACACATATCCCTCTTTGGGGGCGTCATATTCCTATACAGTAAATCAAGTAAATCGAGTTTTATATACTTGGTGGTGACAATTCCTAAGATTCCTTGCCAACTTTATACCCTCAATATCTCTAAAGCTTTAGTGGATATAGAAAAGGAGTTATATGGGTGTAGAAATATTCCATTGTCTTACATTGCGAGAGCGAATCTAATAAAAATGGTTACGTTTCCTAGGCTTCTTTACCTAATTCAAGCACTTCCCCTTCTACTTACAAAGAGGGACACTGCTCATGTTAATCATTTATTTCGTAGGTTTATTTGGAAAGGCAAGAGGGCCAGAATAAGTCTTCAAAAATTGCAGCAGTCCAAAACTAATGGTGGGATTAATTTTCCAAATATTACAACATACAGCTATGCGGCTCACCTTAGATACCTACGAGACTGGCTATTCCATCAAAATAATTATGCAAATGTTAATATTGAGTAGAGCTTTTTGGGGGGGCATGGGTTTGGGAGCCTTTTTGCATAGACGTGACCAGGAGATCACCTTAGTTGTAAAAGAAAACCCACTTTTATGGAACACTAGGAAGGTGTGGCTTATTCTCAAATACCAATACAATCTTAATGCATACAATACTATTCATATAACATTTTTGCATAACTCTGACTTCCAAAATGGCGCGGCATCCTACCCCTTCAATATTTGGCGGCTGGGCGGGTTGGAGACTGTCGGTCAACTGGTGGAGGGGGGAGGGAGACGAGTGTTAACTTTCACTGAGGCAGCTGACAAATATGAATGCTTAAGAGCCTTCCCCATTGCATATTTGCAAGCAAGGCATGATACATTGAAAATCATTAGCGAATTTAGGGACCTGGATTGGAATAATGCTTTTGATAGTCTGATGAAACACCAACTGCCCAAACGAAGAGCCCTATATTTACACTATACTCATTTAAGAGAAATAATGGACTATACTTCAGTCACGACAGGACTAGTAAAATGGCGCACAATATTCCCAACATTAACTGTTGAGAAACTACTTAAGTCTTTACATTCCTCCTGCAAAATACTGCCTGCCAGCACATATGTGGAAATGTTTATGAATATATTCCACCACACTTATCTTTCACACTTACGGCGATATCAAATGCAGTTATCTTCATCAAATTCATGCCACGCATCTGAAGCGGATATTTATCACTGCCTTTGGCAATGTCCGATTGTTAGGCAATTTTGTTTAGAGGTTCCTGCATACACTATGGGGAAACTGATAGATTACATTCCTTTTGACCCCCACTGGGCGATACTGGGAATCATACCAGAGGGTCAAAGAATATCATCAAGAGGCAGGAAGTTATTGATGGCATTTAGTACAGCAGCCCGAAAGTTTATACTACATGTCTGGTTGAATACCACAGCACCTCCTCTTCTCCTATTTCAACGAAAACTATATTATATGTTTAAAATGGACTGGTTGGAGACATCCCTAGAAAAAGAAATAAAAGTGGCAACATTTTTTGATACCTGGGAAAAATATATAGATTGTCTCTCACCTGTAACTAAGCGTCAAATATATGTTACATTCCATCTTACCTCTTGGTATTTGACTAGGGAAATTGCTCCTCCCATCCTCCTCCAAAACTCTATGGAATAGATAATTCAATGGCGCAAAAAGAGAAAGGGGGGAAAGAGAGAGAAGAAGCAACATCTCTAATTTCTAATAATGTATAAGATTATATATCAAGTTAACTGATGTTGGTTGTTCGTTCTCTTTGACATACCTGTCATAACATACTCGCAACATTTATGATGAGTAATTGTTTGCTTTATTAACTGATGTCAATTGTTCGTTCTATGTGATATGCCTGTCAAAACATACTTGCAACATTTGTGACTATTAATTATTTGATATGTATATTTTTACAGTGTGCACTTAATAAAAAGAATTAAAACAAAGTGCAGTGGCTGCCGTGGCACATCTCTTCCTTCTTAAATTTCTAAGTGCCATCTTTAAAGACCGCACGTACTCGGTCAACTTACCTAAATGATACATTGATTGTGTAAATGACCTACTACACATGCATGGTAGGTAGTTTCCTAAAAAATGTTCTTTAGAAGCAGCTGCTTCTTAAGTTTAAAAACAGCCCAGAATGTTCATTTGTACTGTTATTTTTAGCCATTTTAAACCCAAAAGAAGAAAAAACACAGTTCAGTGAGGCAGTTGTCAGTTTTTTAAAGGATGGGAATGGGAAGGGAGTTACCTCAAGTGCTGATAGGATTACTTCCCTGTTATGTAACATTTAATGCTATACATACTATTTTTCACTATAGACAAGCATCCTCCTTGCAAAATACCCCTTACACAGCAGCAAAATTTGTCCAGCTGCAAATGTGCATTTCTTTTGCTTCTAACTTTAAATTGGCCCCTCTGTCTTTAAAGCAACACCTAAACTTTATACTCTGTGTTTTCTGACTGCTAGCCACTACTTTACGTACCCAGTCTGCAGTACTTCAGCATGTTTAAAAGATACTGAAAAACTATTTTATAGCTGATGACTGTATGTAACAGCTTACACTCAGCTCAGTTTTCCTCTAAATTCTGGCATAGTAGGGACTTAGCATATGTGAACTCTGGAAGATCACTTGAAAAAAAACCCCTGTAATTTAAAAGAAAAGTCAGCTTATTTATGGTTAATTCAGATTTTTTTTCTGTTAATAAAAACTTAGTAGTGTAATTCCTACATGTGCCAGGCCGTGCTGTGTACAATGTATTCATCAGAAAACACTAAATCACTTGTCATCTTAGTTGCATTCTAGGGCTCACTGAATGTAAGTTTAAAACAAAGTCTTTTGCAATGAAAAAGATTTGTTATGCGTCACATACAGAAAATTGTGAATTGTAGTCTATCAAGCTTTAATCTATCCACTCCATCTGTCAGTCCTCTGAGTTTTTCCTTATGAACATATACACTTAATAAATTAACTTAAATTGGTTCATATTAATTATGGTCCATATTTTTTTGTGCTTTAAAACATGCAAATCTTCAGTTACATCCTGAAAATGAAGATGTAGAAAGCATTCATAGAGATGCAAATATTCAAAGAGTTAAAACAAATAGGACATTATGTAAATGGAATTCATTATGTAAAGTAATCCTTTTCCCTGTGTTTTCAGTCTGTTTCTATGTTTTGTACTGTGAATGCTGGAAGAATCAATCACACATTACAAAAAGCAAAAATCTGAAAGCATATTTGTGGAAAACATACAGACACTCACCTCTTTTTCAGCCAGACGCTTTTTCAGTACTCTCTGCACTTGCAAAAGAATGTCTACTAATAAAGAAAAGCCTACACGCCAGTTTTGTCAGCCTGCCAGTACCCCTCCCTACTCTGCAAACGGAAGATAAAACTTGTCTTAAAAAAAAAAGTAAACTAAACAGGATTCCTGGAAATAATGTCATACAAAAAGTCATTAAAATAATGAAACAAACAAAAAAGTAAACAAAAGAAATCCTATCCTGTAGACTCTGAGTAATACACACTTCTCCCTAACTGTCTGTGTTGCAACTAATTTCCAACACACAAATACTTGCAAGTATGATTTTAGCATATTGTAATTACTCCTCTCTCAAAAGAGCTCGATCTCACACTTTATGGGAACTGAGGCTAAAGACCTACAGTCTGACCACCTTTTATTTGCAGTCTGCAGCTGTGGCTGCCAATTTGCCTTAATTAGGGTGGCTACAAGCTAATTACTAAAGACTTTTCCTGGAGTGTAAAGCATGTATGTCAGAAAGATTGGTGCTGATTCAGAGTTTTAGCGGATGGGTAAGTCGCAACCGCTAAACCGTGCTATTCAGAGGTGCGTGTTTCAGTAGAAAGACGCACCTCTGAATTGACCGTACAAAAAAAAAAAAACAAGTCGAAGCCTAAATTGCTTCTCGAAGCCTTAATTGCTTCGACCGCACGGCTTATTTTAATTTGTAATAAAAAAATAACCTCTTCCTCCGCTACCCCCTCCGTCACAACCCGCAAGCGCTGAATACAAATAAATAAAGAATGGCCTGGCCGGGCATGCTGCCACCAGTAGAACTACTGGTGCAAACATGCCCATGAATTACAAGGCATGCTTGCTCTAGTAGAACTACTATCGGCAGCATGTCTTGCCCCATAAAGCGTTACTGTACCCTACCATAAAAAAAAAGTTACATGTCCTAAGTGCCCACCTATAATGATAAATAATAAAAGAATACAAATACCCCGTCCTTTTCATAAAAAAAATTACAGTGCCCACATAAAAAAAAAAAACGCGACATGTGTCCCTTAAAAATAAACAAGAAATAAAAAAAGCCATATCCTTGTCCCCTTGTTTAAAAAAATTTAAAAGTGGCCAAATACTTTAAATAATATAAATATCGCCATGTGCCCCTTAAAAATAAATAATAAAAAAATGCCCAAAAAATGCCCACACAAATAAAAAAAAATACAATAATTACCTGGTCTGATGGGGGTCCAGTCTTGTAAGCTTTTAATCCGGAGGGAGGTCTTGGTAAAAAAAAACCCTATACGGACGACGCATACCATGTCCTGCAAGCAGGACATCCCGGCGCTAATGACATTGGGGTATATATATACCCTCTGCCAGCCTGTAAAATTACGATGGAAATCGGTATTTCCCACGCAGACTTTATCGTGAGACTTTGGAAATTTCACAGGCTGGCAGAGGGTATATATATATACCCCAATGCCAGCCGACCTGTCATTAGCGCCGGGATGTCCTGTTTTTCTTGTTATAACTAACTTTTTTATTCAGCTCCGCTGAGCTGTGTCTACACTTTGCACCATCTCAAGAGATGGTGCAAGTGTAAGGCTAATTAAGCAGCCAGCGGACCGCAGCGGAAACAGTATTTAAATGAGAAAAGCAACTCTTTCCTCATTTAAATATTCCTCCACAGGCGCAGCCCAGTCGGATGCGGACACAGTCGGATGGTGTGCGTGCTCCCGATCTGGGCATGCGCAGTGGGCATTTTGGCTGTGCTTCAGTCTGAAAAATAGACGGAAGCGCAGCTCTGAATCAGCCCCATTGTGTGCATATCTCTAACTTAATGGTTCTGATAAAACTATTGGTTCAGCCAGGGCAGGACTAAGGTTATTGGGGGCCCCAACAGCAACTAAATTGTGGGGCCCTTGCCAGTACAATGAAAATAACATTAGTACAATTTCATATAAACAGTATGGGTTTACTTATATATAAAATGTAATTTAAAACTAAAATAAATGTGCTCTGCGCTGTTGGAAAATATTGGTTTACACTTTTACTTTGTATGGGCCTGATCCAGACTTAGTTAAGTGCTTGAACTTAGTTACTCCTGGGCTAAACCATGTTGATTTCAGGGGGAGTCAAGTTAATTGTATGCTTTGCATGCAGAGATATATCTTTGAATTGCTTACTGCACACAGATATTGACCAGCTTTACTATTACACTATTATTTAGACTTGGGATAGGAAACATCACCTCTCAACTCTAATACGGTTTGCAACAGATGAAATATGAGTCCCCTACAATCAACATGGTTTAGCCCAGGAGTAACTAATTTCAAGCAATTAACTAGGTCTGGATAAAGCCCAATGACACATTTTACTACTATTTTAGGTCTATAGTAGTCAATTTAAGGAAAAACATTTGGGCAGTAGTTAAGTACTGAAAATGACATCTAGGTTTAAAAAATAAAAACTCTTACTATTTTGTCAACAGCAGTGTAGTAACAATCTTTGCGAGTCACTGCTTCGAATGATCACATTGCGAACTAGGGACAGCCAAGAGCTGTTTTTCGGCTGTCCCTATTTAGAATGCGAGCCCTCTGAGAATTTTCGGTTTCGGAAGTGATGCCCCCAAGGACTTAGGGGTGGCCAAGCTCGAGCCTCATGAGCTACCAACAGTTCATGTTTTCCAAGTCTCCTCAGATAGTCAGAGCTGACTGTAGATCTTTGAGAATGTATCAGTCAGTAATGAACACACCTGTGCTCCAACAAGGAGACCTAGAAAACATGGACCGTTTGTAGCTCATGAGGCCCGAGCTTGGCCACCCATGGGTTAGACTTAGGGTTAGGGTTAGGCTGTGGGAGGGACACTTAGGGTTAGGCTGCGGGGGGTGGACACTTAGGGTTATGGAGCAGGTTGGGGAAACTCACCTTTTCGGAACAGCGTGTTCAATGCTTCAGGGACCAATTGCTATGCCTCATCGAGGCATAAGCAATCGATACCCCAGCCAGTTCGGAACTGTACAATACATTGTAGAATAAATTCCACATAGATAATGAAAAATAGTCTAGCATTTTATTTATTAGGCTTATATCGTACAAAAGCAAAAGTATGCAGCATTGCTCGTGCTTAAATCAGTTACTAATAACTAATACTGTGCAGCTGCTTTACAATATGTACAGTTTTTTTAATAATGTAATTTACAGTCCTAAGAACATAGCTCCAAACATTTAAAATCCTGAAACTGAGACAAAACACCCTCAACTGACCTTATTTGTTTAAACTACACTCTCTTTTCCATAAGCTCCCCACCGTTTATAGCCTGCAAATTGGAACCAGATCCCCATCCCCATAGTAAGACTTATGGAATCAAGCGATACCACTCTGTGAAGATAATTATTTAAGTAAAAAGAGGTGTGCCACGGCACCCTTGGGCCTTTTTTAAGAAGAGTGGGGGGGGGTTTTAAATTGGCCAGGAAGGATGGGGGGAAGGGATCTCCATGCGCATTTCCCTTCTTAAGAAGGAAAATACGCACGGTTACTTAAGGAAGCCCTATGGCACACTTAAGTGCCATAAGGGTTTTAAAAACGGGGGTGGGTTGTGGGGCAGGACTGGTGAGTTAGATGTGGATCCAGATATGTCCAATGTAAATTGTCCCTTTTTTACATGCTGCGTATCATAGTTTTAAAGCTTTATCTGTATTAATCCAGATGTATACTATCTGTAGGACACATATAGCAGTGCTCCTCAACCAGTGTGCCGTGGCACACCGGGGTGCCGCTAAATGTTGCTAGGTGTGCCACAGCACAATGCCTCCAACAGGAGAAAAAGTACTGGAAGACCTTGCTTTAAGGAAATAATTTCACCATTTGTTACAAGCTCGACTCACACCCTGTTCCCATCCCATCCCCTGCCGGGCCAAGCTTTTACCCAGTCCAACATGATGGGGGCTAATGAGGGTTCTGCAGACACATGATTGGGGACTACTGGGAAACCTGGAGACAATGAATGGGGACTATTGGGGAGGCTGAAGACACATGATGGGTGCTACTGGGCAGGCTGGAGACACATGAATAGGGGATACTGGGGAGGCTGCAGACACATGAATGTGGACTTCTGGGGAGGCTGCAGACACATAATGGGGGCTACTGGCTAACACAGTTAACATAAGTTATAAGGAAAAAAAAGTATTAGCTTTTATGTTAAATGTATCAAATAAAATATAGCAAATATACTTTCTGTGTATGCACATTGTTATTCCTGCTATTGTTTTCGGATATTTTTGCTTTTGGTGTGCCACGGAATTCTGGGAAGGGCTTAGGTGTGCCGAGGGTGAGAAAAGGTTAAGAAGCACTGACATATAGCATCTATCTAGATATACATATATATGTGTAACAAGCTATACCAGAATAAAACTACATACACTCCAGTCATTAACCTGCCTGATGTAGTAAAAACATTTCCTTTATAATTTAAAATAAATTTGCTTGCTGAGAGACCTTCATAAATACATAAATACATACAGTATATACTAGCAGATCAAAATAATAGTGTATACTAGCAGATCAAAAGGGGAGACAAACTGCAGTGTCTTTATGGCAATATACAAATCCAGGTGTGCTCCTGGATGCCAGTGGTGGTGACTTATAACGCCACTCCATAATGATTTGTAAAACTGGAGATCAATGATCATGTTAATATTGGAGATTAATTTTTCTAGATTAAAAACAATTGCAAGCAGTGACATATTTCACTAATATACTTATCAGTGAAATACGACTCTTTATGGTACTTTACTTTAGAGTACATGTAATACCAAATATAAGCTCTATATATACTCTATATCCCACATGACATCACAAGACAATGTTGCAGCAGCGAACATGAAATATGGAGGCACTTCACTTCACGGCTATATTAAGTATTTCCAGGTTGGGTGTAATAAGAAATGCAGTTAGTAAGATAGACATTTATCCTGTTGGCACAAAATGGCAGACAGGATTAACATATCGACCTTACTTTATGCAACAGTGTTATCTCGACAACTGTCAGGTACAATATTGTACATATTATAATTTTATACAATACAGTCTTCAACAATGTAATCCCAACCCGAAGTCTAAACATAGCATTAATTCTTGCCCTAACTGCAAAGAATGCATTGTAGCATTGTCGATCTTATGAGCGTCTAGGTGGCATCCGCAACTTCCCATTTATGAACATTGTTCCTTTTCACCACTGATTTAACTGTGTGGGGTGCCATTGCTAAAATAACTTTTTAATTCTGGTTTCTGAGAGCGATACTAAACAATAAATTTGGACATGGTGTACCATACAGTGATGTCAACTTGCTTTTTTTGCCTTGTCGCAATCATGCGGGGAGGTCACCTGTGACTACTCTAAACCAATAATACCAGCAAGAGAATGCTAGCGGTGGCATTTTAGACATATATCTGTAATAGTACTATATATTTATTGGGTTTTCCTGCAGTCAATTATAGTAATGGCATAAATGGATTTATAACATAGTAAGAGAAGACCATCTTATAGTATTGTAATTTGCTATTATATAAAATGAAAATCTGTGAATTTCTAATACAAACCAATAGGGTCAAATTCCTTTCATTATATGTATGTTTCCCTCAGAATTTCTCTTTTGCTTTTTTTTTTTTTTTCTGATATTAAATTGATTGGTGAAAATATTTTATGTTCTTACATTCACATTAATTTGTCATTTGTCACAGTAGTGGAAATGAGAAATACATATATAATTTCCTTTTCTTGTTTTCTGATTGCGTGATGAAAATGTAAATATTTTTTTCTTCACTTTTTGCTAAGTAAAGCATGGTTGGATTCATTAAAACAAGCCTACAGTAGAAATATATTATAGGAACCATATGCTATGTTTAAGAAAAATAAATCTATATGACTTTAATGAAAAACAGATTCAAATAGTTGTTAAAAGTTGTAATTCATTTTTTTTTCATGTTCATTCCTAACTATATATACAATGTGTTGTGTGTTCCTCTAAATATGTTTGTACAACATAGGAAATATGAACTATTACCCTGGAAAGTGCAAAGTACCATAATTTCAGCACCTCACAACACTGCTATATTTATTGAAGTTTTAGATACATGTAACACAACTAAGCATAATTACCTAAACAAAATTTATAAACAAGGGGACGCAGTTGCCAGACTGCGGCTATATTAGTGTCGAAATTATTTATATTCTGATTTTAGTACTATATATGGTACCAATGTACTTGTTTCCAATAGCCAAATGTTCTCTCTCTCTCTCTCTGACACTTAGGAGAGAATGGAGATGGACTGTGGCAAGGTTACGGTTAGTCTGCAGGACATGCAAAATTAGGGATAGGCTGCAGGGCATGGAGGATTAAGGTTAGGGTTAGGCTGCAGGAGATGGAGAATTAAGGTCAGGCTAATAGAAGGGGTGGGTTACCGTTGCAGAAATCACATATTGACTTGTCGCTGGATCCATGCATTCTTCTTTCCAGCAATCAAAAACTGACTGCTGTTGCAAATCACACCTATAAATAATTTAGATGTGTTCTCCTCATATAATTTTTAGGCCTTTCATGCATCAGTTTTCCTAACCAATAGTAGGAGGTTTAAATCAATACCTTGTTGTTTGTAAACCCTGTTGTTTTCAATATCTAATCTCCATATGTGACACCTTCCCTTCATTCTCTTTTCTACATCATGTCACATCCAGTCCTATACCTGATTACAGAAGGGGTAAGGTCTCTCTTTAGATTATACTTATGTGGTACATTGAAGTATGCACTGACCTGATTGGTAATAAGTTTTACTATTCCATTTAAAAGCAAAGATTAACACATAAAACACAAATATAAATTGTCACATCACAGTCAAGTCTAACAAAGTGCCAAAATATTAAAATCTCCAAAATAATATCTCACTTGACAATAAAACATTCCCTTAAAAAAAAAAAAAATTATATGAACTTTTTTTTAAAATGTATTAGCATTACATAAAAATAATGTATACACGAGCTGCTTTTCATTTTCAAATGGATTATAATTTTACATGTTGTAACATACAGTACCTAAAGAGCAAGTAATTGCCCTTTATTTTATTAGGCAATGCATTGCAATGGGAATGGTGACTTTTTAAAATATGTGTATAAATTGCTAGAGAATTTGCAGTGCCTGACATTAGGCATAGAAATATAGGGTTACAGCATAACAATTGCATAAATATGTGTATGATAACAGCCATTTAAGTATAGAAACGTGGTACAAACCCAAAATCTAAATTGTGTTACAAACAATTACATGTAGCACTAAAGTAAATACACATAATGGGCCTGATCCAGACCTAGTTAAGTGCTTGAACTTAGTTACTCCTGGGCTAAACCATGTTGATTGCAGGAAAGCCATATTTCATCTGTTGAAAACAGTATTAGAGTTGAGATGTGATATTTCCTATCCCAAGTCTAAATAACAGTGTGATAGTAAAGCTAGTCAGTATCTGTGTGCAATAAGCAATTCAAAGATCTATCCCTACATGCAAAGAATACAATTAACTTGACTCCCCCTGCAAGCAACATGGTTTAGCCAAGGAGCCTAAGTTCAAACACTTAACTAGGTCTGGATCCAGCCCAATGTGTATGTGTAAAAATCTGTAAACCTTTCATACAAACAACTGAATAGATGGGCAAATATAATAGGTAGAGTTCCACATTGGTATTGCATTACTTTTCTACCAGATGTTTTCAATAAGGTTGAAGGTCTATTTTGACCAGCTAAAAATGTACAGTTCTTTGTTTTTCTACTCAGTATATGCAGCATAAAGATAATTCATGTGTGTTCTGAATTCAGTCATCCTATTTTTTATTTTTTTATTTTATTTATTTATTTTATTATTTCTTTATACAGTTACATTTTAGTCTTTATAAGTTGTGTGATGCTTATGTATTACTTTTTTTCTGCAGGTGCTGGAAACCGCAACTGCAAAGTGGCGATTGTAATGGGTAAAACGGAAAGTGCATCCTCATCCAGGTATTGACAAAAAAAAGACACAAACTCTAAATATAGGTTTATTTCACTTAAAGGATAATGACTTTGCATGAGGAGAGTAGACATCTTAAAGAATTCTTAATGTTCCCTGATGAAAGGTGAATAAAAACCTGAAAAGTCAGAAATAACAGGATCATTCCTTATTTGACATACGTACCAGACATACGAGTGTCAGTCTACAGATATGGATATATATATATATATATATATATCCCATCATGTGGCATACTGGGAGAGGGGCTGGTGGCATATGATGGGAGTACTAGGGGAGGGGCTGGGGACATATGATGGGAGGACTGGGGCAA
>WWET01006455.1:6680-68211 GCA_011038615.1 Limnodynastes dumerilii
TTGAGGGTAAATAGGGTCTAGGGTCAGTATAGTTTTCAATAAACAAATGGGCAGACTAGATGGGCCATGTGGCTCTTATCTGCCGTCACTTTCTATGTTTCTATGTTTCTATGTAATTCAAAAACGCATGCTTGCTCTACTTTCAACTTTGTCCCAACTTTTCCAGAACTGAACAACAGAAAGTTGGCCTCATCATTTCCCTACTCCAGGGGGACCCACAGGCATGGGCTTTTAGTCTCTCTTCGGATCATCCCAACCACCAATCTGTGGATTAATTTTTTAAAGCCTTGGGACTATTATATGATGACCCTGACCGTGTTTCCACTGCCAAACAAAAATTTGATCCCTCCGCCAAAGACAACGATCAGCAGAAATCTATAGTGCTGAATTCCGCCACTCGGCAGTAGATTGTCAATGGAATGATCCTGCTTTACGAAGCCAATTCAGAATCAATCTGGCAGATCACATCAAGGATGCCCTTATTCAGTACCCTCCTACAGAGACCTTGGAAGACATCATGCTTCTGGCCATCAAAATTGACCGACGCGTCAGGGAAAGGTGGATGGAGAAAGATGCCCCTCCGTGTTTTCCTTCTGTCCCTGCATCCCAAGGGGCATCGTCTGAAGAAGAGCCAATGCAGATAGGGTCTTTTCGTCTGTCCCGACAAGAGAAGACCCGTCGTCGCACCTTAGGTCTCTGCCTGTACTGTAGAGGTTCAGGCCATCGGGCTGAAGGTTGTCCTAAGAAACTGCCACCGGCGGGAAATGCCTAAACCAGATGGGTATGGAAGTGGTCCATCTGGGTATCCATTTATTCTCTTCCAAAAACTCCTTCTTAATCCCCGCTAAACTAGAAGTCAGTACCCGGTCACAAGTTCTTAAAGCCTTTGTGGATAGCGTAGCGGCAGGGAACTTCATCGACTTCAAATTAGCCCAGTCCCTGGTTATCAAAGACAGACGGTTGGACCATCCTATCTCCGTGTGTGGTATTGACGAGAACCCCTTAACTTTTTCCAAGGTAATCGCTGCCATACGCACACGTACGTATGGGCTGAACGAATTTACGCAGCTAAGCACGCCCATACTGTACACTTTAAATACCACCCCCCGCCTACTTCACGTATTTCAGACGTATTTTGGAGTAACGTAAAAATTGGCACGCCCACACGTAAGTATTTACGTGACACATACGTGAATGGCCCATACGGTCACAATTACGCTACGTTAATGTGCGTATTTTCTATGGTGCGCATGCGCAGTGCATTCTAAACAGCGATTTTACGTCTCCGCCATGCGTAAATTCTATTCAAAGCGTTGTTCTGGATCAGGCCCATTATGAGTATCTTGTAATGCCATTCGGGCTATGCTATGTTTTAGGACTTAATCAATGACACCCTCCGGGAGTTCCTGGGAAGATTTTTTTGTAATGTATCTAGACGACATCGGGATCACATCAGCCAAGTCTTAACCAAACTCCGCGAGAGCCACCTTTATGCCAAGTTGGAGAAATGCGACTTTGAAGTCACTCAAGTAACTTTCCTGGGGTATGTGATATCGCACAAAGGGTTCTCCATGGATCCTGAGAAGGTAAAAGCAATCCTGGAATGGGTGCAGCCGACTAATCTCAGGGCCTCACAGCGATTCCACGGATTCGCTAACTATTATCGTTGCTTCGTCTGCATATTTTCTTTACTCATTTCCCCCATCACGGCCTTAAGTCATAAAGGCGCCGACCCAACTAACTGGCCACATAAAGCAGTGGAGGCATTCAAAAACCTTAAGCAAGTGTTTGCTTCAGCTCCAGTCCTACGACATCCGAATCCGGAAATTCCATTCGTGGTTGAAGTGGACGCCTCTGATGTGGGAGCAGTGGCAGTGCTGTCTCAAAAGGACCCTATCGACCAAGAATTTTACCCATGTGCCTTTCTTTCCCAAAAATTTTCAAGTGCCGAACGAAATTATGATGTAGGTAATCGTGAGCTGTTAGCTATTAAACTGGCTCTAGAGGAATGGAGACACTGGCTGGAGGGGGCCAAACAAAGTAACGGTGCTAACTGACCACAAAAATTTGGCTTTTGTTGAATCTGCCAAGAGACTAAATCCTAGGCAAGCTAGATGGGCACTTTTTTTCACAAGGTTCAGATTTAACATCACCTATCGCCCTGGATCAATCAACAGGAGAGCTGATGTGCTCTCTCGCTCTTTCTTGCCAGAACATCCTTCTTCCGCACCTCCACTACCAATCATTCCCAAAGCCATTATCATTGCTGTAATTTCTCAAGACTTGCATTCTAAAATTCTACGTGCCCAAGGGGAGGTTCCTCCATAAAAACCTCCTGGTCGTCTTTTTGTTCCATAGAAACTTCGAAAACCAGTTCTTATGGAGACCTACCCAAAGAAATCGGCCGGTCATCCTGGAGTCTAAAAGACTTGTGATCTTCTCTCTCGTACTGTCTGGTGGCCTAAAATGTCTAAAGATGTGGAAGATCTTGGTGCTTGTTCAGTATGTGCCTGCTGTAAAACTCCACGAACCTCTCTGATCGGTCCACTCCACCCACTACCCATACCCAGTCATCACTGGACACACTTCTCAACGAAATTTATCACTGATCTTCCTAGCTCCAGAGGTAACTCCACCATCTGGGTGGTGGTGGACCGTTTTAGTAAAATGGCTCATTTCATACCCCTCCAGGGTCTTCTGGGGGCCAAGACCTTGTCAGAACTGTTCATAAAAAACATCATCAGACTCTATGGTCTACCCTCAGATATAGTCTCGGACAGAGGTCCTCAATTCATGGCCCGTCTCTGGAGGGCATTCTGTGCTCAACTTCAAATTAATATCAGTCTCTCCTCTGGATACCACCCACAGACCAACGGACAAACTGAACGGGTCAACCAGATTCTGGAACAATTTCTCAGATGCTATGCCTCCAAGTTTCAGGATAACTCGTCCGAAAAATTTATCGTGAGCGGAGTTCGCCTACAACAACGCTGCACATTCTGCCACCAAAGTGTCCCCATTATTTTGTGTCTGGGGTTATCATCCTCGGTCTAACTCAATTCTGCAACCAGAAGAAACCTCATGTCTGGAGGCTCGAGCTCTAGCCAGAAGACTTAGAGGAATCTGGAAGAAGGTCAAGTCCTGTCTGCAGCAAACATCTTTTCAGACTAAACAATGGGTAGATCATCACCGACAAGAATGCAGGTTCAGAGTAGGGGATAAAGTCTGGCTGGCTACTAAAAACATTTGAATCCGGCAACCTTGTAAAAAGTTAGGTCCTCGCTTCATTGGTCCATTCCCCATCATCCAAAGGCTCAACCCTGTACCTTCCAAACCTGGCCCTAAGGATATCAAAACCCCTCATCAAGGGGGGGTACTGTTACATGCCGCCGAACAGCATACTCACCGCCAGATTCCCCGCTCACCGGCACCATCTTCCGTCCCCGGCGTCCTCCTCAGCATGCCGTCACTCCAACGGGACGGCATGCAAATTAGCCATGTGGAGAGCGCCGTCCGCCCGAAGGACAGACGCACGCTCTCCTGTGTACAGCCATTGCCAGAAAATGGCCAATTGTAGTCAGGGAAGCTGCCGGCCAATCAGGGCACAGCAGCCGCTTTTTAAGCCCAGACAGCCCCTTAGTCCACGCTGGTTATAGATCCTGTTTACAGCTCTGTGCCTCTGTATCTCTCTTCTGTCTTTTGTCATTGTTTAGTGGTCTCTGTTGTTCGTTACAGGCCAGGCGCTACTGGCCTGTCTTTTCCCTTTTCTTCTATCTATTCCTTTGTCTCTTCTCCCGGGTGTTGCCACTGAGGCCACGGGTAAACCGGCAGCACCAGACTATCCTCACCATCAGAGGCTCTAGTGAAGATCACGGTCCTGCTAGACTCCGCGCCTTGGTCTGCTGCATGCCACCATACTCCCAAGATCTTCCATGTGGTATCACCTGCATCGCGTGGGACCATCCACAGCACCTCCGAACTCTATTCAGCTCTCCAGTACCTGCTCCTGCTCCCCCCTGACTACCGGTACCGTAACACCACCGTTCAGAGTGACCACTATGGGATAGTTCTCTCTGAAATGCTCTGCTTACAGCTCAAAGGTTGGTTAACCAATTATCCTCCACACGCCTACGCTGTTGGCTGGCCTGCTTCAGCTGCTGCCACAGTCCAAACAACTGTCTACAGGACCTTTGCGGGCTGAGTATCTTCCTTGAGCAGTGCCCATCTTTTACTGTTTGGAGGCATCAGAATTTGCAAGATCTATTCACGATTTTTCAGAATCAACTCAACTTTTGCAATGTTCAAGATATAACACGCTCTATTCACTAAAGGGGATTTTCTGGAATCGCCTGATTATCGCCAGGAAATCACTGCCTAAAAAATCATCTTCAAATAGAGGCAATTTTACTATAATTGATGGCAATTAAGCAAACTGCTGTATGCAAACGATAAAAGGCACTCCTCAGTTTCATTCACATGTGGATTTTGGTTGCTTGAAGAGAGAGAGAGAGAGAGAGAGAAAGAGAGAGAGAGGGGAATTGTTTTTTTGAGATTTGGATTATGATGGATTGTGGAGATTTGCTTGTGGTGTTGGAGTCTGGTGTGGCTGCTATAATAGCAACCACATCTATGGAGGAGGAGGAGAGACACCATCACCAGCCCCTGGTTCAGCGCATGGTGCACATCAGTAGACACATACGTGTGTTTAATTTGCGTTTGTACCTTGACTTCCTGTCTGACCAGGAGGTTGTGCAAATGTTTAGGCTCAATCGTGCTAACCTTCTGCGAATTTATGAGCAGGTGAGGAGGTATTTGGACCCACCAACAGCTAGGTCACATGTATTGTCTGGGATGCAGAAATGAATGTGTGTCCTCCACTTTTTTGCTACCGGGTCTTTCCAGGCAGTCACTGGGAGAGTGGTTGGGCTTTCACAGGCCAGTTTTTTAACGTCACTTGACTCATGTGTTAAGTGCACTCAAGAAACTTGTGCCCACAAATATTTGCTTCCTCAGCCAGGAGTCAAATTGGTGAGCCCTGAAGCAAATATTTCATAGTATTTCAGGATTCCCCAATGTTCTGGGTGCTATAGATTGCACTCATATCCCACTGAGACCACCTAAACGATGTGCCCAGGAGTATGTCAATCGACATCACTATCATTCCCTGAATGTTCAGGTGGTCTGTGATGCTAAAATGAAAATATTGAGTATATTTGTTGGCTTCCTTGGGTCATGCCATGAGGCGGTCATCCTTGTTTGCCAAATTTGAGCAGGCACTAATGCCAACGGGATGGCTGCTGGGTAAGTAGACTTTTGAATATGAAACACTGTAGTAGTGCATAATGTTTTCCTGCAAGTTCTAATGGATTTTTCTTAATTTTAACCCCTTAGGGGACTCAGGATATGGGTGTCACTCCTGACTGATGACACCTCTATTGAATCCACAAACTCCTGGCCAACACAATTACAATCAGGCACACATAGCCACCAGAGGAGTAATAGAACATACCTTTGGACTTTTAAAAACTAGGTTCAAGTGCCTTGATAAATCTGGTGGTGTGTTGCTTTATAAGCCTGAAAAGGTGTCAGATATTGTGCTTGTTTGTTTTCTCCTGCATAATGTAGCCCTAAACCAGCAGTCCCCTGACATTACTGCAGTTGAGGAGCAAGAACAAGGTGGTCATTTACCATCTGGAGATGTGGGTTCTATTGAGGATGGAAGACAAGTCCGAGACAACCTAATTGAATAGAAACATTTCTGTAATCTTGATACCTAATGTAAGCATTTACAATAAAGAATGGAAAAGGTGCACACACACTATACAAATAGTATGCAGAATTAAATCAGGTAATGATAGAAAAACAACTACCATAAACAATGTTAAAAGTATTTAATAGTATTTGTGAACAACTATGTGCTCCAACATAGCATTTGTTCCTTATTTGTATATAGTGTTTGCACAGTTGTATTTTTTACAGTGTTTAACCAGTGTCATAATGTTTTTTGGTAAATAAATTTGACCATATGTTAGTAATAATTAAAGATTCCAAGGATACAGTTGATAATCCAAACAAGCAATTTTATTGTTATGTAATCATGCTAAACCAGAGCATCAGTTTAGTGAGAAATTCGACATCAAACATACAACATGTAACCATTGTAAATTTTCACTTTTTCAACAGAAACCAGGCTATTTTTGTTTCCACTGGGAATGGCGAGTCGCTGTAGTGGCATGACATTTGCCTCTCCCACCCCTAGTGCGTGCTCCCCGCCAGGGCGAAGTATTTTGTGCAGAACTACCAGGTATAGTAATGTGGTTTGTTCCACCAGATGATGACGTTGAAGGTTGGTTCTGTAGAGCTAGATTGGAAATTAATTGGGCAGCGATATGCAACAACTGAGTATGCAGCTCCCTGCGCGTGTTATTAGCTGATTCAACAGCACTTGTATTTTGTGATATATTTACATTTAGGTTTTCCAACGCAGCTGCTAAGCGGTTCAAACCAAGATTGCTCACAACTGTTTGTCGCCTCATTTGGTTGAGTATACGTTGCATGGTGTGCCTATTGTTATCTGAAATTCCGGACTGATGTATTTCCAGACATTGGATGCATCCCGCATTGGTTTGCTGGACTTTTTCAATTTTGATGATGGAAAGCAGATTTGTTTTAACATGACATTCAAAATATTCACATTAGAGCCTGGTATACATGATAAATTGTAGATTTGTTTCTAATTCTATTTAACATACATTATAGGAACGCAAGGATCCAGAATACCAAGAACAAGAAGCACAACCCAAGTAAATAAAGGATGCTTACCAGCAATTTCATTATCTGAGGAAAAGATACCTGCGGGTGGAGTACTGATCATCTCCGGTGTAGAGGGCATTGTTGTGTCAGGAGCTAAATGAAAAAATAGAGACACCAATTTTAGGACTACAAACAGTTTACAGAGATGCAAACAATGGACTGAAAAGACATTATTTCAAGATTAGACATATTAATTAATTTAAAAATACCTTCAAGGTCTGGGGCATCAGTGTCCAAAACATTAACCCCCTGAAGGGCCTTCTCAGAAAAGATGGACTTCATCCTCTCCTCGTATGATGAATATTTAAATGTTTTAGATAGTCCACCACCTGTTTTTCTGGAAGCTTCCCTTTCCGGCATGTATGCGCCAAACAGTTTTGCATGCTGATGGCATTTACTGAGGCAACAATTGATTTCCACAATTGGGTCTGGCGGGCATATGAGGTGGTCACGGCATTGTCACCCAGGACATCATCATAGATGGCCATAATGCCATCAATAAGGGCACAATTTCCATCAAAAGAAAATCTAACATTTCTGCCAGACTTGGTTTTCTTTGGAGGTGGAGCCTGCACATCATCACTCCCCTCTGAATCACCATGAAGATGTCTGGGCACCATTATTTGAGACATTCTTTAGTAAAGAGAATGCACATATATTTAAAAATAACCTATATTATTTTTCATGTTTAAAACATATGCCAATAAAATACTTTTATGACATTTTTTTTTACGTTGAAAGTTGCGATATATTTGAATATGCAAAAATAAAAAAATAAAAAAATTTACTATAATACACAGTACTGGACTCTATTTAATAACAAAGTGGCATACAAATAACAAAGCATGCGACAAGAGATGACACATAAACACACATCTGTCAAGCTTAACAAAAGTACACATACTGTTATGACACTCGGTTTTACCGTGTGAGTACCAGAGTGGTCAAAGAGTGAGATAGCATGGCACCCCGGGTTTACCTGGTGATAACTGAGGTGGCCACAGAAGAGATAGGCAGAGTGAACGGGTTGGTTTCCGGAGCCCGGAGACTTCACTATCCGGGGGGGTTTTCACCAGGGCCCCTGATGGTGGGGATGGATTTGGCTGCGGCCCAATAGCTTGGACGGCTGCGGCCCAATAGCTTGGACGGGCCCCGTTGAACCAAACTCGTGGAAGAGAAAGGAAAACCTGGAATGAACACCAGACAGGAGGGATGGGAGTAGCAGGTAAGTGGCAGTAGTAGTAGACCGGACTACGACAAACAACAAGCAACACTGAACTCAGCACGTGGGAGAGAAGAATGTTCACAATACAGTACAAGATGCACTAGGGCCTCCGAAGAGGGAACATAAACATGCACTCATACAAATAGGGATGAGAACCAGGGCTGGATACACTAGGTAACAAAGGCAGGAATCAAGGCAGGTAAGTGGGTCAAACAACGGTCAATTCACTAGGCTGGAAGCACTAGGCACACAAGGTAAGTAGCAGGTCACAGAACTGAGGAACAGACTCTATAACTGGTGCAGGGTAATGTTAAGTGAGATGTTTAAATACTAGCTGCTGTCCTGTGATAGGACAGCCCAGAAACCCTGCCACAAAGCAAGGATGCGTTCCACAGCCACAGGAAATGCATAAGAAGCAGAGAGACAGAGTGCGCACCTGATAGGGAAGACGGCGCACACGTGGAGTGGTTACTAGGACGCTGTAACCATGCTGCCTGTTGGCAGGGGAATCCCCACAGACGCGCCACGGGAATAGAGGTTTGCGGCCAGAACGGGGTGGGAGCCGGCATATACAGCTTGTCGTTTAGACGGCAGTTGTAACACATACACAGACACAGGCCCAACAAGTTAGAGAAAAACACATGTACACAGTAGGCTCTAAAAAACGTTCACACTTAAAAACAGACAAAATAGACAGAAACCCAAATACTCAGTGTGTACATAGTAGAACTTACATGGCACAAAGTTGAGAATTAGTTCAAAAGCAACAAGCAATCAGATGTACAAACGCTTGTGAAAGACTCCCAAGGTTCATTCCACAGTGTGAATCACAAAATGGTGGCTTGTTCCTGATCCAAAATGACCTTTTATAGAGGTTGTGTGGCGTCATCTCGCATGAGTCACGCAACTCTGTTAAAAGACGGGCGATTTTACACTTAGAAATGAGGAAAAGCAAAATAACATTTAAAACATACAAGTCCCAGCAGTTTGGGAGGAAACATCGCAGCACGAGCGATTCTTGCAAAATCGATCAATATCGACGGAAAATGAAAATCGACAAGCAAAAGCAACTCTTTGTAAATACGGCGCTTATTTAGAAAAGATCACACCAAAATCTCAGCGATGTCTATCGATTTAGAATCGCTGTAAAAATCGACCTTAGTAAATGAGGCCCAAGGAGTCTATTGGTATTTTTGACACTTTACCCTTTTTGTTTTGCAGCCTCTACACATACCGTTTACTCTTTTTTTAGTATTTTGACTTAGGCACTAGATATTTGTGTGGTTTAAATAATAAGGTTCATGTCTCGCTTTACTCATAACCCCAGCAACCCTTCAATGGCTTTTACCTGAGCCCAAAGTTCTTAAAAAAACATAAGTAATACACATCTTCCTGGGGTTTTAAAACATATAGGGCCGGATTTACAGCACCGGATGTATTCCATATACATCCAGTGTTTATCGTTTTTGACTACTGCGCATGCGTAGTCATTTTTTTTATGCAGTCTCTCAGTCAAAAACGGTACACACACCGGACGTATATGCAATATGTCTGGTGCTGTAAATCTGGCCTAACGGTCAGAAACCTAGGACAAATGTGCCTGCAATGTTCTTTTCACAATACATAGAGCAACGTTATTTACTCAAAGACTTATATTATGGTTAGAACACGCATCCATTAATTAAATATAAATATACTTTTGTATGTCCCTAACAGTTTCCAGTCTCTCATGCTTCATTGTTTTTCTCTGTCCTTCCCCCTCCCACCCTTTTTGTAGTTCAGCTACCTCCTTATCTGCTTTCCCTTATAACATTCTTTACCCTTATTCTGCTTCCTTAGCATACTATCCCCTCATTAGGCTTTCATGTACATACTCCTGTTTTTAGCAGCACTTTGTTCACATCTACAGTATGTTCTGTATTTTATATACATAATTAAAGCGTCTATTTTCAAACTTCATTTTTAGGTGATAATGCCTGTTTTCACTGTAAAACGGAAATTATAACTTAAAAATGAAGCACTTAACATTTACAAAAATGTCATCACCATGGAAATCTGCATGGAAATCTTCTTAACGCGGGCCGGCTCTAAATTAAATTTACTAACCCCCGGAGCGGAGATTATCATTCCGCTCCATATCAAGATGGCGTTTATCCCAGCGATGTCCCCATATTCCTCCCTTTTCCTTCCCCTAATAGCTGTTATTAGGGGGAGGAAAAGGGGGACATGTATGGGGAGACCGCTGGGATAAAGCTATCAGTGTAAATGTAAAAAAAAAGTAAAAATAAAAAATTTTAGTTTTTTTTCAAATATATTTTAAGTAAAAATAATGTAAATACATTTAAAACCAGTAAAAAAATAACACAAAAAGCTAAACTTACCTGCCTGGGAGACACGTCTGACTGATTTTAGAGTCCCGATATGAAGACACTGCGCATGCACAGTGTTTTTCATATTGGGACTTGAAATTTTTAAAGTCCTGCAATGGAGTCTCTGCACATGCTCAGGACTTCATTCATACAAAGTATGAATGAAGGGGTCTGCGATGCGCAGCGAGATCATTGCGGGACCTCGCCAGAGGGTTGAGTATTTGTAAGTTTTATAAACGAAGCTGTTCAAAAAGATTTATGAATGTGGATAAATTGCAATCCAATAGAGGCTCAGCATGGGTTAATGAGAAGCCAGCGTCCACACTAGTTATCAGAGCAAAGAATAGAAACCTTAAACCGCTCAGCAGAGCGTGATCCACAGGGTTCCACAGTTTCTCACGGACGCTGGCTTCTTCTTTTTATTTTATTTTATTTCTATATTTATATTTGTGCTCTTAGGCTATGTCATCATTTGAATAAATATTATTAAATAGAATTTAAATAGCGCTCCTCATAACTTGTACATTTCTTGTTTGACGATACTGGGATCACACAGACCCCTAAGGAGTGAGTAGCTGACTTAATTCTTTTTACATTTTAAGTGTTTTCTGTTTTGTTTTTTTTATCCTATTTTAAATTTTTCTTTCAAAGCGCTCGCACATATATACCTTAACAGGGATAACTTTCTCCTTTAGGGTTAGTGTCAGGCTGTGGGGAAGGGAGGGTTAGGGTCAGGCTGTGGGGATGGGAGGGTTAGAGTTAGGGTAATGGAAGGAGGGTTGAGTATTTGTAAGTTTTATGAACGAAGCTGTCAGGCTCGCTGCGAGCCAAAGCAAGCCTGGAACAGCTTTGTTCATAAAAAAATGAAATCATCAGTAAATAGAGCCCTAAGTGTGTTAGTATATATTTTCCAGCTTTGCTGGAGCTGTGGTGGGCAAAAAAAGTCTCTGTCAGGAAGTAATGCTGCACATAAAAGGGTAATAATCACATTCTTCTCCATAAATGAGATGAGTATTGGCAAGTCCCTTGCAAACCCAGAAAAAATACAAGATTTAGCATGGAACAATAGCAAATTTGTGAGAAATGATCTTTGTTGTGGAAGAGGGAAAATAGTAATTTCCAAAAAAATACAGGAAAAATATGGCAAAAACAAAGTAGGTTATTTCTCTACAGGTAAAAATATAAGTCCCAGAGGCAGAATCAAACAGTTAGCGGTAATCTTTTAGTTTCCTGGAAAGTGGTATAAATAAACATGCCTGCTAGCCTGGAAAAATATACTACAAAAATACTACATATAATAAAAGAGATTTCAAATCATTTAGAAAGACCATTATCTTAATTTAAAAATGATAACCTATGCATATGATAATTTATGCATATAGATCTAATAAATGTGAATTCTCTTGACTTGAACTGGATTAGGGCCCATTTAAATTATTAGTGTGAATTGTTGTTATAGTGATTTGAATAAACCTTCTAGTATGTCTGGTCTTGTGCATTGCAGTGGTTTTGATGCTTTTGTTCTGCGTGAAACAATTTGGAAACTCAGGTGTTGTTCAATCTGTCAGAAAATGCCTTTTTTGCGATGGCCTCCTTTGCGAAATAGAGACAGCCAAAAGTTACTTTTCAGCTGTCTCTATTTCGAATAGGCAGAATTTTTTTTGTTGAATGGCTGAGTGTGCCGAGTGGCTGAGTGTGACTCACCCATTCATTTTTGCAGATCCGCCAGATGACAGCTACGGAGAGGTGAGTAACCTCATTTTAGTATTAGGGGGGTTAGGGTTAGGCGCTTAGGAAGGGAGGGTTAGGGTTAGGACCATAGAAGGGGAGGGTTAGGGTCAGGCTGCGAGGAGGGGGGCCTTAGGGTTAGGCCATAGAGAAGGGAGTATTAGGGTGAGGCTGCGGGGAAGGGAGGGTTAGGGTCAAACAAAAAATGTACAAGTTATGAGGAGCGCAATTTAAATACTATTTAAAATAATATTTATTCATATAATGACATAGCCTAGGAGCACAAATATAAATATAGAAATAAAATCTACAAATAGATGAACCAAAAACAAATGGAACATGTGTCTGCAGCCACTTAGTTCCAATCAATTCATAATAACATTCATAAAAAACAAAACACACTGATGTCTGGATTTTGTTATGGTCCACAAAAATATATATATGTGTGAATTTCCCTTAAGAAATATATTTCAGTGCTGTGCAAATATATGAACCAATTGATGTTGGAAAAACTTGAAGAACAACAGGAGAGTAAGATCTAATATATTCTTTCAAAGTTCAAAAAGATTTATGAATGTGGATAAATTGCAATCCAATAGAGGCTCAGCATGGGTTAATGAGAAGCCAGCGTCCACACTAGTTATCAGAGCAAAGAATAGAAACCTTAAACCGCTCAGCAGAGCGTGATCCACAGGGTTCCACAGTTTCTCACAGACGCTGGCTTCTTCTTTTTATTTTATTTTATTTCTATATTTTTATTTGTGCTCTTAGGCTATGTCATCATTTGAATAAATATTATTTTAAATAGAATTTAAATAGCGCTCCTTATAACTTGTACATTTCTTGTTTGACGATACTGGGATCACACAGACCCCTAAGGAGTGTTTTCTGGGTTTTTTTTAATCCTATTTTAAATTTTTCTTTCAAAGCGCTCGCACATATATACCTTAACAGGGATAACATTCTCCTTTAGGGTTAGGGTCAGGCTGTGGGGAAGGGAGGGTTAGGGTCAGGCTGTGGGGATGGGAGGGTTAGCGTTAGGGTAATGGAAGGAGAAGGTTAGGGTTAGAATTAGGGGAAGGGTTGGGGTTAGTTTAGCCACTCACCTTTCTGCCTCTTCGAGGCTTAAGCAATCAATAGGGCCGTTCGTTGCGGGGACCCACACCCGCTAGAAAGCATGGTGAGATATGCAGGATGTATATCATTGATGCCACCATTGCCTAAGAGAGTTTCCAGGAGGTGTACTGGGTGGACTATGGTGAAGAATACTCGTAAGAAGGTTCTACTTGTGCAAGGAAACATTCCAAATCTGCCCTTGCAAAACTCATATGCAGCACTTGGGGACAGATTTACTAAGCTGCGGGTTTGGAAAAGTGGAGATGTTGCCTATAACAACCAATCAGATTCTAGTTCTCACTTTCTTTTTACATACTAGAGAATATCATCTAAAATCTGATTGGTTGCTATGAGCAACATCTCCACTTTTCCACATTTTCTGAAGTGCTGCCAGTACACAGATTTGTAGAAGGTAGAATGATGTGCATTAGTGATTTCAATCTGTGGCTTAGAAAGTGGTGTCATGAGGAAGGATTTGGGTTCATAAAACATAGCCATGCCATCTGGCAAAACAGAAACCTGTATAAAAGGATGGCTTGCATCCATCTTCTGTGGGAACAGATATTCTAAGTGAGCAGTTTGAATGCTTTATTATATACCATTTAAACTAGGAGAAGGGGGCAGTGATACAAATAACAAAAATAACTTCTCCAAGAACCAAGAAGTGTTGTGTGGCCAGTTAATTACCATGGATAGCATAGCCCTAGCAATTAATGGAAAAGAAAACAGAAAAAGCAACGTAAACATATCTAGTAATAATAATAAACAGAAGAATAAGAGATTCATAATGCAACCTCTCAGAGCAATGTGTGCAAATGCTAGGAGCTTAGGAAATAAAATCTCTGAACTAATTGCAATAATGTCAAGAGATAATATGGATATTGTGGGAATCACGTAATCATGGTGCAATAAAATCATTGAGGACCGAACCAGACTCCTACTTTCTAGCCCATAGCGCACGGAGGGTAAGATACCTGCATTTAATATGTGAAGCCCGGCCGTGAGGCTGGTAATTGATTGACAGGGACAGACCTCATGGATATAGCGTAGAGCGGTGCTACATACAGAAGCACCACAGAGTCTGAGTACTGGCCCTTGTTAGGATTATGCTAATCAAGTACCAGTGTAATTTTATTACTGCCTGATATTACTACAATTTCTAAGCTCATTGCTAGCACTACAGAGGTTGAGTGCTGGCACCTATTTTGTTCTGAGTATCAGTATGGTTATATATATTTTTTGCTGGCACTTATTTTGTTCTGAGTATCAGTATGGTTATATATATATTTACATTTTTTTCATTATTTTGTTCAATCTCAATCTTATGATTATTATAATATTGTCTACCTATTAGACCAGACTGGTTAACTCATATAACGGGGTCTTTCTATATTTCAAATTATTATTTTAATACAATGAATTTCATC
Organism: Limnodynastes dumerilii; assembly: GCA_011038615.1. Classification (NCBI taxonomy): domain Eukaryota; kingdom Metazoa; phylum Chordata; class Amphibia; order Anura; family Limnodynastidae; genus Limnodynastes; species Limnodynastes dumerilii. The sequence goes on from WWET01006455.1 coordinate 21,359, forward strand.
TTTTGCCACTAAAAAGTTTTTGAATTACTTCTTGTCCGGTTGGATCAATTTATTATTGTATAGGGTATGAAACCTTGAGTACCTTTCAAGCAGTTTCTGGAATCCTGTCTATAGGGTTCAATTGTTGTTGTTTTACCTATGCAATAAAATCATGACTGGGACCTTGTATGAAAAATTGGAGGAGGCGTATTAATGTATGTTAAGGAAAGATTGAATTTAACTTTAATAGGGAGTATTTGAGTACTTTGGGTAAGCATAGAAACACAGGGGGGTGTTCTTCATTCTGGATTGATGTATAGGCCATCAGGGCAAGAGGAGGAAAATGGATAATGTCCTATTGCAAGGCATTGCTAAAATGGCATTAAAAGAGGAGGTAATACTTATGGGAGATTTTAATCTACCTGATGTAAACTGGGGTGAGTCATCAGCAAGCTCCACTAGAAGTGAGGATATTTTAAATTCATTACAGGGAGTGTCCCTTAAACAACTGGTGAGAGAGCCCACTCGCAAAGAGTTAATCTTAGATAAAGTGCTTACAAATGGTGACAGAATATCAGAAGTAAGTGTGGGTGAGAACCTAAGATGCAGTGATCATCAAGCAGTATGGTTTAGTATAATAACTGAGAGAGACACATGGCATAGAAAGACAAGGGTGCTAGACTTTAGGAAGGCAGATTTTGTGGAAATGGGGAAATGTGTAAGTGATTCTTTGGCAGAGTGAAGGCACATGAAAGGGGTACAGGAGCAGTAGGGAAATTTTAAAAAAATGCGGCCTTTTAAAATTAAAAGCAAACTCAAAATAATGATGACAGGGAGGAGTATTTTGCAAAGCAGAAGGAGGCTAAAAAGATGATCAGGGCAGCAAAGGCATAAACTAAGGAAAAAATGGCCCACTTGGTACTAAAAGGGGACAAAAACTTTTTTATAAATGGAAGACGAAAAACTAAAGAGGGTATAGTAAGGCTCAAAACGCAGAGTGGGATTCTTGTTGAGGGTGAAAGGGATATGGCAGATCATCTTAACAAGTATTTATGTTCAATATTCACAAAGGAAAGAGAGGGGAAGGGACCACTTTTAAATGGGAAGGTTATTAATACAATGGGGGCAATTACTACTACTTGCACTGAGGAGCAGGTATTAAAAAAACTTTCAAAACTGATAGTGGACAAATCAATGGGACCTGATGGGATACATCCGAGGATACTAAAAGAGCTTAAAGAGGTGCTGGCAGAACCATTAACAGAATTATTCAACCAGTCACTAATAATTGGGGTAATTTCAGAGGACTGGAAAATAACAAATGTCGTCCCTCTGCATAAAAGTGAAACTAGGGAAGAAGCTACAAACTACCGACCAGTGAGTCTAACATCAGTAGTAGGGAAATTGATTTAACACTGTTAAAGGAACAAATTGTACAGTATTTTAAATCCAGTAATTTACAGGATCCCAATCAGCATGGATTCACTGCGGGAAGACAAGCGCTACATAATCTGTGGGCACTATATAAAAACTTGTTAATAATAATAATAATAATGTCAAAAAAATCTTATTGAATTTTTTGACGTGGTCAGTAAAGTATTAAATAAAGAGGAGCTGTAGATAAAGCTTATATAGATTTTAGTAAGGTTTGCCACATCGCAGACTGTTAAATAAGCTGGAAACTTTGGGATTGGATTTAAAGATCATTGCATGGATACAATCTTGGTTACAGCATAGACAACAGAGGGTTGTAGTAAATGGAAACCCTTCTGGGGATAGTAAGGTAACCAATGAAGTACCCCAGGGTTCTGTACTTGGACTAGTGCTATTTAATATCTTTGTAGGTGATAGGTGAATATATGCCTTTTTGCCGATGACACAAAGATATGTAACAGGTTAGGCACGCCAGGAGGGGACGCAAAATGAGGGCTGATCTAGGTAGATTGTTGAAATGGTTAATGCTAAAATATGCTAAATCATACACTTGGGGCACAAAATCCCAAAAGCTCAATATATCATTAATGGCACTACATTAGAAAATAATGAGGAAGAAAGGGATCTATGAGTCATTATTTCATGTGACTTAAAGGTAGCCAAGCAATGTACCAAAGTAATGAGAAAGGCAATTCAGATTCTTGGTTACATAGGTAGAGGTATTAGTAGCAGAAAGAGAGAAGTAGTGATGTCCCTTTATAGATCGTTTGTACAACCTCACCTAGAATACTGTGTTCAATTCTGGAGGCCATATCTCCAGAAAGACATAAATAGATTAGAGACTGTGCAAGAAGAGCAACTAAAATGGTCCATGGCCTGTGTCACAAAACATACCAAGAAAGGCTAGAGGAACATGTATAGCATGGAGCATAGAAGGGAGAGGGGGGGATATGATAGCAGCAATATATGAAGGGTTGTGACCGACTACAGGAAGAGGTATAATAGAACACGAGGGCATGAATATAAACTGGAGGGTGGTAGATTCAGAGGAAATGTGCGGTAACACTACTTCACTGAAAGGGTGATAGATAAGTAGAATAGCCTCCCATCTGAGGAGGTTGAGGTTACACACAGTAGAACAGTTTCAACATGCTTGGGATGAATATAAGGATATCCTAAATCTCAAACTAAATTGATGGTAAATAATGTTTAAATAAACAACTGGGCAGACTGTATGGGCCATGTGGCTCTTATTTGCAGTCACTTTCTATGTTTCTATGATTCTATGTTGAATATTAAAACAGGTAGAGTAGAGGGGATCAATTTATTAAACTGAAATGCTAAAAATTTAATACAGTTATGTATATCAACTATACACCTTGAATTGGTAAAATATAGGAGGATGCAATTAAACAGTACCATAGGTGTACAGTACCAGTACACCTTTGCCCATTTGAATGGTATCAGTTGATGAAGTTAAAGGTACAGGGTGCTTTTCCAATAAAAATAAAAAAAAAACACAATTTATTATTAGTGGTGTCGATAACAAAGTAAAATAAATGTAGAAATAAGTTGTGGTTAATGTGTACACAACCTAATACAGTTTGGTAAATCAAAACATGAATGAAACATAAGAGATACCAAGTCCATAAATAATTGTGCTAGTCCTATGCAGGAGTGTGGCACTCTTTGTTTGTCTACAATGATCTTAACTTGAAAAGTCTCAATGTGATAGAAGTCAATGTTTAGAGAGCCATGGGTTGAAAGTCTTTAGCCACCATGTATTGGCTAAAACTAAAGTAGACTTATGTATTGTCCCCAGAACCTGTTCCGGAGAACAAAATACATGTAAAAAAAAAACAACAAAATTTTCTGATAGAGACATCGGGGTATATACTAAGCTACGTATTTAGCATATTTATGCTAGCCAGAAACGTAAAAAAAACCTGTTTTGTATGTACTGCGCATGTGTCTGGCAGACGTTACACCATATACGTACCAGCCTACTATCAACAGCTTAACTACGAACTAAGGTGAATGCCAGCCATACGACACCCGTAATTATGCTTCAGAGGTGGGGGGAGGCATTTAAATTGTACAGTATAGGTGTGCTTAGGCAGTTATATACATGAAGCCTTTATGTATGTCAGTAGTTACGAAAAGTAGTTGTAGTTGAAAAGTTAAGGTGGGGTTTGGCAAGCATAAAATGACCAAAGTATGTATGTCCTAGGGGAGTGCATAGTAATTACACTAGTGTAAATACGCTACGCGTTGTAACGTAATGGAAACATGGCTCAGGTCTGGCCCATCTTGCTAATTCTAGGGGTGAAAGGGGGTTTCAAGGCAACCAGAAATTCACCCTGGAAATATTACATTTAATGCTTAGTTCAATTTTGTGATATTTTTTGATGATGATCAAATATTTGTAAGTTTAGAGTAGCTGGATCATTTACAAAACTATGTATATTAATCCATAAATATTACTTTAATAAGAAGAAACAATAATGTTACTAAGAAAAATATTTATGTGATTAGTTATTTTAGATTCTGTGACTTTTATTACATAAAAAAAAATATTACTGTCTAAACTATTATAGGCTTTGATATTTATAATGATTATTACAAAACAGATCCCCTGGCTTTAGGGAAAGGAGCGTTGAACTAAGCCAAAGAAAACAATTTTAATTGTCTCTTCTATATTAGGAAAATGCCCAAGTGTATATACTCACTGATCGCTGTAGACATCTGGTCTGCCAGGCTGTTGCAGTTTTCATATTTCCTTCCTTCTTGGAAGTGTTAAAAGGGTTTTTATGTCATGCTTTTGATTGTACTTTTGGTAAACATTAAAAACCTAATGAAGAATTTAGGCACAATGGAAGCACATGTAAGGTACTGTATAGAAGATGTACACACTCTATCAAGAGATACTGACAGTAGCAACACTGGATAGGTAGTAATGCAAATGAGCATGCATTTAAAACATGTAAAATTATGTGTATAGGAAAATAGGCAGAGGTATAATACATCAACCTAAGTTTGCATGTTTGTAATTTTTTTTTAAATATTTAATTTAAATTCAGCAACTACATAGACATAGCGTCAGTGATGGACCCCTTTGTAAATTGCACTAATTCTGGAATAACTACATTTCTACACCCAAACAGAACAAACATGAATAATATTCAAAAAACATATAAAATCAATTACAATATTAAAATATTATGACAACAAACAAGCTGATTTACATGATATCTTCAAAAGATTAAAACCAGTGAAAATTAGAAATCTTCACACAACCGAAGCCTTCACGGTCTTGCTAATCTAATCAGGGAATGGGCTAACCCTAATACAAATCTAGTGACCTCACGGTCAATGCTTCACCCTGCCAGGCCATACTCTCTCCCTCCCTATTCTCAGAAGATTGGGATCTCCAACATACAGGCAGCGGTGAGGACAGTTGTAGTCCCCAGTGCTCTACTGGGAAACAATTCCTGGCTGGTTGGAGCAGGAGGTTGTCTTTGGCAAGGCCCATGAGATTAACCAGGTGTATAGTCTTATATGGCTTCACTAGATTGACAATATCCTGATCCTGGCAAGGTGATGAGAAAATGGGTAAACCTTAGAAAAATGTGTGGGTTCCCTCAATAACAACGAGATGAATTTGAGACTTACTCTATACAAAATCCTGGTGGTTGTTGATTTTCTTGATGTTAGCATCTGTGTTGATGCTTTTCTGAGAATGAACGCCCTTTGAAAACCTACTGTCACAAACAACTTGTTACACTTTTACAGCTTCCATACAAAAAATGTGGTTAAAAACATCCCCAAAGGGGAATATCTTATATTATGATGGAATTGCTCCACTACAGTAGTATACAAAGAGACAGCAGATAACTTAAAACCAGACTCTTGGAAAGAGGGTACCCTCTGAGGTTGTTAAAACAAGTGTATAAAAATGCACCTACAACTCAGAGATTCTTTGAATTATGGCAAACCCAAGGATAATCAAACGACTCCTCAAATTCATTTCGGAGGCAATATTTGTACATCTTCTGATCAAATGGTTAATATTTTGAACATACATTTACATCTGATTAGATCAGACCCAATTATGGGCTCGATGGTTGAAGAACCTTTTTTTCGTATGCGTTGCTAAGAACTTGAACGACAGGTTGGTAAAAAGCCACTTTATGTATGTGAAAAAGGCTAAACCTAAATATATATGCTCTTTTATTTGTGGTAACTGTCGCAGGGCTCAAAGTGAGGGGTTATACAGGGTATGCCATACTGTCACTTCTCCCACTGATTTAATAGAAAGGCTATAAATCTCTATTTACTTCTATTATTGCTATATTTTCATACCGCCACTTCTAAATGTCCATTCAGCCACTTATAAATTTCCACTTCAACCACTGAACTGTAGAGCATGTTCTTTCATGCTCAAAAACATTGAATTCCAGGATTGTTTTAATCGACTTCACAAAATTAAGGAACATACAAATTGATCATGTTGTATATTGTTTAACATGTCCTTGCCACTTATATTATATAGGCAAAACCAGTAGGCAATTTAAAAGCAAACTCCTTTAACACGTTGGTTCTTGGTTCTATTAGAAATGCTCAACGTGACAATGATCAATGTAAAATTTTGAGCCCATAGCAAGTTACTTCTTAAAGTATCAAAAATCTGATCCCAAAGGATTGTCTACTGTTATCTATAAAAAGTTATATATTCACCCATGAGGGCTAATCTCAATGTTTTCCTACTCCAAAGTGAAGTATTTTGGATATTAAACATGAATACAGTTTTTCCCAATGGTCTAAGTGAGGTAATAAATTATATCTTTTCTATAACAAAACAAGTCCTTAGTTAGAAGATAGTATGATACTTTGGTGGGAGATCTTTGAATGTTATTATAATATTTGATAGAAGCACCCTGATCATTTGTTGATATTACCATTTGTTTTTAATATTTTCTTTTCAATTATACTGTATGTGAGTCAAGATAATCCAATTAGAATAAATTATATATAACTTGGTAGTTATCTCATATAAAACATCCTTATCAACTTAGTCCTATATTTGAGCAATAAAGAAATTACATAAGAATGCATTTCTTTATGGTATGATATAATGTTCTATCCATTTAATCTAATGTCAGAATTTTTTTTGAGATTGAGATGAGATTTTTACCAACAGGGCCCTATGACCATATTATATACCAGCCTTCATACATATATAATTATCTCTTAACATAAAATATTGGACCTTGCATATATTGCAGCCTATCTTGGCATTTTCTGTTTTATAGCATTGGTCAAGGATAACTCCGCTGTGTGTAAAATGTAAAAGTGTCTATGTAGTTGCCAAATTCTTTGGACCTTATTCACACTTAAGTAAATGTAGAATCTACGTACCTATTTTTACTATCAATTAAACTGCACATGCCCAGAATCCAAATATACACATGTAAACCATGGCTGACTGATTCACATACACAGACGTCAGACGTAGGACTGATGCACGCATCAGCACGGAATGAGTTCTGCATGTATTTCCCACTTGTAACTTTTTTATTTATTTATATTTTATGATTATCATTTTTCATTTATTTATTTGTTAATGTTCTTTCATTGTTCTTTATTGATCTTTTTCATTATTGTCACACAATTGTGGTATATATTTTTATTTGCTATTTGAACTCTTTGTACTTTTTGGCTTCATATGAATGTTTATTGGTACAGACCCATGTTAGTGTTGGGTGATTTACACAGATCGATATATTACTAATAAAAACAATCTAAAAAAGTGGAAGAAGAAGTTAATTTATGTTGGGTCTAATGATAATGTTATCTGTTCTTCCTAATAGTAATAAATAATGAAAGTTCGTTGTTGTAATAGTTGCTCCTGAGGGAAGGTACGAGGCTAAATATCATTAGCTGAAGACTAATTAAACTTCTTTCTCCTCTTTACATCTGAGACTGTTTAAGACGGTGGATTTATTTATGCTTTTACCTTTGAAGAAACTGCTGTGAATGGCAGTGAAACGCATCAGAAATTTGTTTTAAAATGTAATACTTCAAATAAGGCTAGCGTTTTAAATTGCCTAATTCCTCAACTCTGCATTTATATTTAAAGTGTGGATTAAAGTGTGATTGCATCCGTCTCTAGCTTACATGGCCGTTTGTTAAAAAGCTCAGAGATCTCAGAGAAGTGGTCAGGGCAGGACAGCCCCATCTTTGCACAGTATTACATCGAGGGTGCTAAGGGGTGGACACTTGCACTGAAAATTATCAACAGTGAGTAAAAGCTCTATAGATATACTACTGCTCTAAAAGACTGTGTTAATCATTCACACTGGCTCATAATAAGAACGGCTTTCAGTCAATTCACGTATAAACTGTGTGCCAAGGAGACTTTGGATGTTTAATTGGTTCTTTGGGTATTCAAGTATCGGTTTGTTAATGAACTGATATAGACATTCAGAAGCACGATTCAGTCAGAATATCGGTAGAGAGTGGTGTATATAGGTATTATATTACACCCTAAGGAATAAGGGGCTATATCCAGACTTAAGTAAGTGCTTGAAATTAGTTACTCCTGGGCTAAACCATGTTGATTGCCTTGTCTTTTCTTATAAATAGTGATTTTGTATATTGTATAGGCACCTAAGAATTTTTCTTTATCATACAGGTGCTTTTATTTATAACAAATCTTCTCCATTCATCACTTAATCTAGCCCCTGAGTTTGTGTAGGTTTCCAAGAGTAAGCACAGGAAAACATAACTGCTACTGTGCACTTAAACACTCAATTTCTCATTTTAGTATAACGAAACACCCTGTTCCACTAGCGCAGAGCACACAGAATTGCGGCTATGTGTTGATGGTTAATATCCCTAGGTCACATAAAATTATGTCACATAGTAATGATACAAGTTCACAGGACTATGCCACCCAGTAATGTCAACTGTTTATATTATGCCACACATTAATGCCCTCATGTCAGACAATTATGCCACACAGTAATACCTTTAATCACATTGTTGGAATTTGTCCTAGGTACATGTGAAAAGAACACTAAGATAGTGTGATAATATAATACACAAAAAATTAGGGAACTTTTTATAATATTATAGGAGGATTTACCTCTGCCATGTTTGTTCAACCTTTTCTGAGCTTCATTTGTATTAAGGGCAGATATTGCAATTCACAGTACCAGATACTGAGTTTGTACCGCAGCTCCTGTTTGTAGACAACCTATTGTTAATAAAAATAAATAATTAAAAACGATAAAGCATACCATATGAAGTTGAATCAAACAGGTTGATTCATTCAATATATTTTATTATTTGACTTTGGGTATCTATATGCTTCCTGCCCTTTTGTATCTAAAACTGGTCAGATTAAAGGCATTACATTTAAATGGAAAAATATAAAATTGCTTTAACCACAGTTCTGCGTAATGAATTAGATTCCTTGGCCCTATCTTTTTTTTCCAATTTTATGTGGGTTTCCTCTGGGTGCTGTGGTTTCCTATACCCTCCAAAAATATATAATTTGATGATGACTGATGCCATATGACTAATACCATATGAGTAATACCATACTTCAATATTTAAGCTTTTCCCTATGAGATGTCACATATTATCTCTCTGTTATTTCACTTTCCCGATCCATGCACAAATTATTTAACAAGCTATGGTTCCCTTTGCCTTTTGTGTTTACTTCATACATAGGGATCTATTTGCAAACTTCATTTTCATGTGATAATTCCCATTTTAATATGAAAATGAAGGTTTTAATATTTACAAACCATAGATCACCATGGAAAACAGCAGTTTCCATGGCAATCCATGTAAACATTGGGGCTCTTTGCCGGCCCGTATTTTTTTAGAGGGGGCCGGTGGTTTGCAGTATTTATGAAATGTTGGAGCAGAGTTTTACACTCCGCTCCCGGCTGAACACTAATGCCATCTCAGGCTGGCGTAAGTGCAGTTATTCCAGGGATCTCCCCATAGTACTCCCTTTTCCTCCCCCCTAATAGCTATTATTAGGGGGAGGAAAAGGGGGGCATGTATGAAGAGACTGCTGGGATAAACCTAAGTGTGGAAATTTAAGAAAAAAAATTAAAATAAAAAAATGTTTAGTTTTTTTTAAATAAATATATGTAAAATATTAATTACAGTATAAAAAATAAAGAAAAAAGAAAAACTTACCTGTCCAGGAGACGTGTCCGACTCTGATGAGAGCATGCGCAGTGTTTTTCACATCAGGACTCTGAAATCAGTCCCGTATAGGAGTCTCCTTCGCATGCGCAGGACTTCATTCATGCGAAGTATGAATTAAATATCCTGCGATAAGTCCAGAGATCACGTGGGACCTCGCTGGAGGGGTGATTATTAATAAATTTAATGAATGAAGCTGTCAGGCTCACTGCGAGCCGAAGCGAGCCTGGAACAGCTTTATTCATTTCAAAATGTTAAGGTAAATAAATAGACCTCATACTGTTTAACAATGTTTACATTCAATGTCAGTGATAGCGATTTTATATCACATTCAAATCTGAATGTTAATATCTCACAGAAATTTATATCCCTTGGATTCCTGTATATAGCACTGAAGGTTATAATACACCATCAAAACCTAATCTTATAGTTCACTCATAGTTTTCCTCACTATTTTCTAAGATTCAAAATTCAATATTCAGAACGGCTGCTCTAGAGAATGTAAAATATTACAACCTGCACTTAATAGATGGAATGAAGATACCTAAAACCAACTATGGACATTTCTTTGGCCTCTGAATGCAAAGAATTGAGTTAAAAGATCCAGACGGTAGATCATTGATTTATTTAAAAGTGAACCCATTCTCCAAGAGTACTTGTATAAAGTTTGTAAGTGATAATCCAGTTTTGAGAAAAAGGCAAGTATCATCTTGCCTATATCACCTCAGCAAGAACAAGGATGAAATGTGAGGGGTTGTAAATGAATTTTATTTTATTTATTTGTCTTGTATGCAGGGCAAATACTTTACTTTAGCAAGGAGAACTTACTTACTCTATTGCTTTATGATTAATATGAAAATTGAGCTAGAACATCACCTCTCGCTAAACCTCTCTAAAGAAAAAATGGTGATGTTGCTTATAGCAACCAATCAGATTCTAGCTGACATTTTCTAGTATGTAATAGGGAGGTGAGAGTTAAAATCTGATTGATCTCCACTTTTCCTTTTTCACAGTTTACAAAATCTAGCCCTTGGACTAAATAATTCTAATTCAAGGTTCTCTTAACTGAATTGTGCAGCACAAGTTTTGTATCATAAACTGAATCAAAATACATGTTTTACCTACATGTCACAAAAATAATTTAATTGTTTTGTACTTTTGTTATATTTTACTATTAAATAAGTTTACCCTTATGGTCAGGTATGATAAAAAAAACATATACATCATTTAGTTAAAAGCTTAAGCAATCTAGTAAAAAAAATAATATTTATAATAATGAAACTGAAAACATAAGAAAATATATTCTACTGCTTTACTGCTATCAAACTAATATTCTGTACAGCATTTTTGGTAAGACTACTAAAAAAAATCTATTTTGTAATGGGATTCTTCTGGGAAACTCCTTGAAGCAGTCAGGAATGTTTGTATTTCCAGATAGACATCCTTCTATTTTATGCAAATAAGGAAACTGTACGTCACTTGGACATTTCCAGCAGGCAGTGTATAAAAGAAGCATAGTGATGTTGAGCTTGCTACCAACATTATAAGGTGAAACTTCTGCCTGAATGCTGACTGTTGACAGAAGATTTATTTCAACGTAAGAAAGTGAGTACAATTCTTTTTGTGAAATTAACTTATATTATATAATATAAAAAACTGATATCATGTTTCATAAACTAATACTAAGATAAAATGTTACATAAAATAATAATCAGCAAAGGAAATATACTTTATGTCACTCACTGATGCACAAAAACTCGGACCAGGTCCAATATATTTAAAAGAAAACAAATGATTTCAGAAACTAAACATAATACGGTTGTTAAAAGAATAAAATGTATTTTCTTGTAATTTGGTGCTTTATTGGAATATTAAGTAGGATAAACAAAAATAAATATGTGTGCTATCCATAAATATGGGGATTTCCAAATGAAGTTAGTTTGTATGTGTGTGATATTCAATGTAAATTAAAAATGAACAATGAAATTATTTCTTATGTTACAGAACTTCTATCATTTTTGCTTCTGACATAATCGCAGGATCATGGCATATTTAATTTCTTTTTTCTTAATGAACTGTGGTAAGTGAACACATTTCCCAACTAAGGGGTTTTGGTCATTGCATTGAGGATAGTAAACAAGTCTTCTGTAGGCTACTAATACATTCACTGTACTTCTTTGCAGGCTTTTCACTGATGTCTCGCGTACATGGCTGGACCTATCACCACTCATCTTATACTATGAGATATGATGATGCTAGAAACTTTTGTAGAAGATATTACACTGATATGGTAGCAATTCAAAACCAAATAGAAAATCGCTACCTCAATGATACCTTAAAGTATAATCCGTCTTATTACTGGATTGGCATTCGAAGAAACAGTACCACAGGCAATTGGTTCTGGATTGGTACCAATAAATTGGTAACAGATACAAACTGGGCCACAAATGAACCAAACAACAAGAGTGAAAATAAAGATGAAGACTGTGTAGAAATGTATGTCGGAAGGAAAATTGATTCAGGAAAATGGAATGATGAACGTTGCAATAAGACAAAAGTTGCTCTGTGTTACCAAGGTATGATAATTGTGGCAACTATTTTCTCCACAGCTTTAGTGTATTTGTGTGTCATCCTTTTAATTTATACTACAGTAAATACATGCAAAAAATAACAGAAAGATAACAGAATATCAATGATGATGATATATATGAAAAGTTGCTCTACCAAGGTATGATAATTGTGGCAACTATTTTCTCCACAGCTTTAGTGTATTTGTGTGTCATCCTTTTAATTTATACTACAGTAAATACATGCAAAAAATAACAGAAAGATAAGATAATATCAATGATGATGTGATGCTTCAGTGCCCCTTTGTAAAGGTAAATTCAGTGACTGTTATTAGTGAATCAGGGACTTCTATTCACAGTTGTAGACCAGTTTAGATAAAGCAGTTATGGATAAATGTAAATAGAGAATGCCTGTATTTACTTTCCTGTGGAGATAGGAATCAAAACAAAATGCATTGATACTGGTATATTATGGTGTCTGGCAAGAGCAATAAACTGAAGACTTTCCACTGGGTACCTCCAGCTTTGTGTGCTGTGAGCCAGAATTTATTACCATCATATGTCATATTTAGGTATATTTACAGAATCTTATCATTAGTAAAGTGTTTAATTACATTATTGACCATTTTCCAGCTGTTCAATGTGCTGCTGTGGATGCTCCAGAGAATGGTCAGATGGAATGTCAGGATGGAGCCCACTACAACTCACAGTGTTTCTTCAGCTGTTCTAAAGGCTTTAATTTGATTGGGTCATCAGTGCTCAGATGCCTATCTTCTGGAAAATGGACAACGACTGTTCCTAAATGTGAAGGTAAATCCTGAACTGGTTGAAATAGACTTATAATAGTATTGTTTAGTGTATTTTATTCAGATATAGTACCTGATTCTGAGTTTTAACCCTACATAATGTTGTCCGCACCCAAGTTTTAATGTGCAGACAAGATAATCATAAATAAAGGCTAAACCTGACCCTTACTGTACGATTTAAATATGAAGGCCAGCCCGTCATGCGTAGAAAGTGCATACAGAGGTCTCGCCCAACCCGCATACGAAACTGCAGGACATATGGAATCAATTTCCTTATATCCAGCGTTCCATTGTATAGCCCAGTGTTCTGGGAATGCGCAGTGACTTAAAGACAGCTGATTTATGCTAACAGCTTGCGTAAATCAGCTGTGGTATAGGAGTCTGAATCTGTTTTCAGCACTAACATTATAATGTTATTAGTAATCGACCTTGAAATTTACATTTAATATAGTTAATTTAATAGTATATAGTTTTCTGTATGATGACAATATTTCCTATTTCCATAGCTGGGCAGTGTGACTCCTTGGTTGCCCCTGAGAATGCTGTGATGAAATGCCAGGATGGAGTTAACTACAAGTCCACATGCGAATTTTCCTGTGCAGAAGGCTTTGAGATGATTGGGTCATCTAAGCTGCAATGTTTACATTCTGGAGATTGGACTTCTTCAGTGCCCCTTTGTAAAGGTAAATTCAGTGACTGTTATTAGTGAATCAGGGACTTCTATTCACAGTTGTAGACCAGTTTAGATAAAGCAGTTATGGATAAATGTAAATAGAGAATGCCTGTATTTACTTTCCTGTGGAGATAGGAATCAAAACAAAATGCATTGATACTGGTATATTATGGTGTCTGGCAAGAGCAATAAACTGAAGACTTTCCACTGGGTACCTCCAGCTTTGTGTGCTGTGAGCCAGAATTTATTACCATCATATGTCATATTTAGGTATATTTACAGAATCTTATCATTAGTAAAGTGTTTAATTACATTATTGACCATTTTCCAGCTGTTCAATGTGCTGCTGTGGATGCTCCAGAGAATGGTCAGATGGAATGTCAGGATGGAGCCCACTACAACTCACAGTGTTTCTTCAGCTGTTCTAAAGGCTTTAATTTGATTGGGTCATCAGTGCTCAGATGCCTATCTTCTGGAAAATGGACAACGACTGTTCCTAAATGTGAAGGTAAATCCTGAACTGGTTGAAATAGACTTATAATAGTATTGTTTAGTGTATTTTATTCAGATATAGTACCTGATTCTGAGTTTTAACCCTACATAATGTTGTCCGCACCCAAGTTTTAATGTGCAGACAAGATAATCATAAATAAAGGCTAAACCTGACCCTTACTGTACGATTTAAATATGAAGGCCAGCCCGTCATGCGTAGAAAGTGCATACAGAGGTCTCGCCCAACCCGCATACGAAACTGCAGGACATATGGAATCAATTTCCTTATATCCAGCGTTCCATTGTATAGCCCAGTGTTCTGGGAATGCGCAGTGACTTAAAGACAGCTGATTTATGCTAACAGCTTGCGTAAATCAGCTGTGGTATAGGAGTCTGAATCTGTTTTCAGCACTAACATTATAATGTTATTAGTAATCGACCTTGAAATTTACATTTAATATAGTTAATTTAATAGTATATAGTTTTCTGTATGATGACAATATTTCCTATTTCCATAGCTGGGCAGTGTGACTCCTTGGTTGCCCCTGAGAATGCTGTGATGAAATGCCAGGATGGAGTTAACTACAAGTCCACATGCGAATTTTCCTGTGCAGAAGGCTTTGAGATGATTGGGTCATCTAAGCTGCAATGTTTACATTCTGGAGATTGGACTTCTTCAGTGCCCCTTTGTAAAGGTAAATTCAGTGACTGTTATTAGTGAATCAGGGACTTCTATTCACAGTTGTAGACCAGTTTAGATAAAGCAGTTATGGATAAATGTAAATAGAGAATGCCTGTATTTACTTTCCTGTGGAGATAGGAATCAAAACAAAATGCATTGATACTGGTATATTATGGTGTCTGGCAAGAGCAATAAACTGAAGACTTTCCACTGGGTACCTCCAGCTTTGTGTGCTGTGAGCCAGAATTTATTACCATCATATGTCATATTTAGGTATATTTACAGAATCTTATCATTAGTAAAGTGTTTAATTACATTATTGACCATTTTCCAGCTGTTCAATGTGCTGCTGTGGATGCTCCAGAGAATGGTCAGATGGAATGTCAGGATGGAGCCCACTACAACTCACAGTGTTTCTTCAGCTGTTCTAAAGGCTTTAATTTGATTGGGTCATCAGTGCTCAGATGCCTATCTTCTGGAAAATGGACAACGACTGTTCCTAAATGTGAAGGTAAATCCTGAACTGGTTGAAATAGACTTATAATAGTATTGTTTAGTGTATTTTATTCAGATATAGTACCTGATTCTGAGTTTTAACCCTACATAATGTTGTCCGCACCCAAGTTTTAATGTGCAGACAAGATAATCATAAATAAAGGCTAAACCTGACCCTTACTGTACGATTTAAATATGAAGGCCAGCCCGTCATGCGTAGAAAGTGCATACAGAGGTCTCGCCCAACCCGCATACGAAACTGCAGGACATATGGAATCAATTTCCTTATATCCAGCGTTCCATTGTATAGCCCAGTGTTCTGGGAATGCGCAGTGACTTAAAGACAGCTGATTTATGCTAACAGCTTGCGTAAATCAGCTGTGGTATAGGAGTCTGAATCTGTTTTCAGCACTAACATTATAATGTTATTAGTAATCGACCTTGAAATTTACATTTAATATAGTTAATTTAATAGTATATAGTTTTCTGTATGATGACAATATTTCCTATTTCCATAGCTGGGCAGTGTGACTCCTTGGTTGCCCCTGAGAATGCTGTGATGAAATGCCAGGATGGAGTTAACTACAAGTCCACATGCGAATTTTCCTGTGCAGAAGGCTTTGAGATGATTGGGTCATCTAAGCTGCAATGTTTACATTCTGGAGATTGGACTTCTTCAGTGCCCCTTTGTAAAGGTAAATTCAGTGACTGTTATTAGTGAATCAGGGACTTCTATTCACAGTTGTAGACCAGTTTAGATAAAGCAGTTATGGATAAATGTAAATAGAGAATGCCTGTATTTACTTTCCTGTGGAGATAGGAATCAAAACAAAATGCATTGATACTGGTATATTATGGTGTCTGGCAAGAGCAATAAACTGAAGACTTTCCACTGGGTACCTCCAGCTTTGTGTGCTGTGAGCCAGAATTTATTACCATCATATGTCATATTTAGGTATATTTACAGAATCTTATCATTAGTAAAGTGTTTAATTACATTATTGACCATTTTCCAGCTGTTCAATGTGCTGCTGTGGATGCTCCAGAGAATGGTCAGATGGAATGTCAGGATGGAGCCCACTACAACTCACAGTGTTTCTTCAGCTGTTCTAAAGGCTTTAATTTGATTGGGTCATCAGTGCTCAGATGCCTATCTTCTGGAAAATGGACAACGACTGTTCCTAAATGTGAAGGTAAATCCTGAACTGGTTGAAATAGACTTATAATAGTATTGTTTAGTGTATTTTATTCAGATATAGTACCTGATTCTGAGTTTTAACCCTACATAATGTTGTCCGCACCCAAGTTTTAATGTGCAGACAAGATAATCATAAATAAAGGCTAAACCTGACCCTTACTGTACGATTTAAATATGAAGGCCAGCCCGTCATGCGTAGAAAGTGCATACAGAGGTCTCGCCCAACCCGCATACGAAACTGCAGGACATATGGAATCAATTTCCTTATATCCAGCGTTCCATTGTATAGCCCAGTGTTCTGGGAATGCGCAGTGACTTAAAGACAGCTGATTTATGCTAACAGCTTGCGTAAATCAGCTGTGGTATAGGAGTCTGAATCTGTTTTCAGCACTAACATTATAATGTTATTAGTAATCGACCTTGAAATTTACATTTAATATAGTTAATTTAATAGTATATAGTTTTCTGTATGATGACAATATTTCCTATTTCCATAGCTGGGCAGTGTGACTCCTTGGTTGCCCCTGAGAATGCTGTGATGAAATGCCAGGATGGAGTTAACTACAAGTCCACATGCGAATTTTCCTGTGCAGAAGGCTTTGAGATGATTGGGTCATCTAAGCTGCAATGTTTACATTCTGGAGATTGGACTTCTTCAGTGCCCCTTTGTAAAGGTAAATTCAGTGACTGTTATTAGTGAATCAGGGACTTCTATTCACAGTTGTAGACCAGTTTAGATAAAGCAGTTATGGATAAATGTAAATAGAGAATGCCTGTATTTACTTTCCTGTGGAGATAGGAATCAAAACAAAATGCATTGATACTGGTATATTATGGTGTCTGGCAAGAGCAATAAACTGAAGACTTTCCACTGGGTACCTCCAGCTTTGTGTGCTGTGAGCCAGAATTTATTACCATCATATGTCATATTTAGGTATATTTACAGAATCTTATCATTAGTAAAGTGTTTAATTACATTATTGACCATTTTCCAGCTGTTCAATGTGCTGCTGTGGATGCTCCAGAGAATGGTCAGATGGAATGTCAGGATGGAGCCCACTACAACTCACAGTGTTTCTTCAGCTGTTCTAAAGGCTTTAATTTGATTGGGTCATCAGTGCTCAGATGCCTATCTTCTGGAAAATGGACAACGACTGTTCCTAAATGTGAAGGTAAATCCTGAACTGGTTGAAATAGACTTATAATAGTATTGTTTAGTGTATTTTATTCAGATATAGTACCTGATTCTGAGTTTTAACCCTACATAATGTTGTCCGCACCCAAGTTTTAATGTGCAGACAAGATAATCATAAATAAAGGCTAAACCTGACCCTTACTGTACGATTTAAATATGAAGGCCAGCCCGTCATGCGTAGAAAGTGCATACAGAGGTCTCGCCCAACCCGCATACGAAACTGCAGGACATATGGAATCAATTTCCTTATATCCAGCGTTCCATTGTATAGCCCAGTGTTCTGGGAATGCGCAGTGACTTAAAGACAGCTGATTTATGCTAACAGCTTGCGTAAATCAGCTGTGGTATAGGAGTCTGAATCTGTTTTCAGCACTAACATTATAATGTTATTAGTAATCGACCTTGAAATTTACATTTAATATAGTTAATTTAATAGTATATAGTTTTCTGTATGATGACAATATTTCCTATTTCCATAGCTGGGCAGTGTGACTCCTTGGTTGCCCCTGAGAATGCTGTGATGAAATGCCAGGATGGAGTTAACTACAAGTCCACATGCGAATTTTCCTGTGCAGAAGGCTTTGAGATGATTGGGTCATCTAAGCTGCAATGTTTACATTCTGGAGATTGGACTTCTTCAGTGCCCCTTTGTAAAGGTAAATTCAGTGACTGTTATTAGTGAATCAGGGACTTCTATTCACAGTTGTAGACCAGTTTAGATAAAGCAGTTATGGATAAATGTAAATAGAGAATGCCTGTATTTACTTTCCTGTGGAGATAGGAATCAAAACAAAATGCATTGATACTGGTATATTATGGTGTCTGGCAAGAGCAATAAACTGAAGACTTTCCACTGGGTACCTCCAGCTTTGTGTGCTGTGAGCCAGAATTTATTACCATCATATGTCATATTTAGGTATATTTACAGAATCTTATCATTAGTAAAGTGTTTAATTACATTATTGACCATTTTCCAGCTGTTCAATGTGCTGCTGTGGATGCTCCAGAGAATGGTCAGATGGAATGTCAGGATGGAGCCCACTACAACTCACAGTGTTTCTTCAGCTGTTCTAAAGGCTTTAATTTGATTGGGTCATCAGTGCTCAGATGCCTATCTTCTGGAAAATGGACAACGACTGTTCCTAAATGTGAAGGTAAATCCTGAACTGGTTGAAATAGACTTATAATAGTATTGTTTAGTGTATTTTATTCAGATATAGTACCTGATTCTGAGTTTTAACCCTACATAATGTTGTCCGCACCCAAGTTTTAATGTGCAGACAAGATAATCATAAATAAAGGCTAAACCTGACCCTTACTGTACGATTTAAATATGAAGGCCAGCCCGTCATGCGTAGAAAGTGCATACAGAGGTCTCGCCCAACCCGCATACGAAACTGCAGGACATATGGAATCAATTTCCTTATATCCAGCGTTCCATTGTATAGCCCAGTGTTCTGGGAATGCGCAGTGACTTAAAGACAGCTGATTTATGCTAACAGCTTGCGTAAATCAGCTGTGGTATAGGAGTCTGAATCTGTTTTCAGCACTAACATTATAATGTTATTAGAATTGACCTTAAAATTTACATTTAATATAGTTAATTTAATAGTATATAGTTTTCTGTATGATGACAATATTTCCTATTTCCATAGCTGGGCAGTGTGACTCCTTGGTTGCCCCTGAGAATGCTGTGATGAAATGCCAGGATGGAGTTAACTACAAGTCCACATGCGAATTTTCCTGTGCAGAAGGCTTTGAGATGATTGGGTCATCTAAGCTGCAATGTTTACATTCTGGAGATTGGACTTCTTCAGTGCCCCTTTGTAAAGGTAAATTCAGTGACTGTTATTAGTGAATCAGGGACTTCTATTCACAGTTGTAGACCAGTTTAGATAAAGCAGTTATGGATAAATGTAAATAGAGAATGCCTGTATTTACTTTCCTGCGGAGATAGGAATCAAAACAAAATGCATTGATACTGGTATATTATGGTGTCTGGCAAGAGCAATAAACTGAAGACTTTCCACTGGGTACCTCCAGCTTTGTGTGCTGTGAGCCAGAATGTATAACCCTCAAATGTCATATTTAGGTATATTTACAGAATCTTATCATTAGTAAAGTGTTTAATTATATTATTGACCATTTTCTAGCTGTTCAATGTGCTGCTGTGGATGCTCCAGAGAATGGTCAGATGGAATGTCAGGATGGAGCCCACTACAACTCACAGTGTTTCTTCAGCTGTTCTAAAGGCTTTAATTTGATTGGGTCATCAGTGCTCAGATGCCTATCTTCTGGAAAATGGACAACAACTGTTCCTGAGTGTGAAGGTAAATCCTGGACTGGTTGAAATAGACTTATAATAGTATTGTTTAGTGTATTTTATTCAGATATAGGACCTGATTCATAGTTTTAATGAAGCGAATGCACAAATCTGCTGCTTATACTGTGTGCGCCATATCTAGAGCTCTGACATTTGCTAGTCTAAATAGATCATACTGAGAATGACACATTTCAAACATGCAAAAAGATGCATATAAGCAGAGGCTGAGAGGTTTAATGCAGCAGCCTATATAAGTTTACATGTTTTCAAAGAATGCACATGAGCAGAGCAAAATCCCACTGCACTTACACTTAAAAAATAGGAGTAAGCACAGCTTTGGTTCAGCTCCATAGTTGAACTTTAAAATCGCCTTACATTTTTAAAAGTAGATTTTTGAGCATTGAGCTTGAATTGTGCAGTGTTCATGAAGGAAGATAGGTGATATTGCCAACTATCTTTGGAAATCACAAATGGACAATGAAGTTCCGTGGAAATCATAGCTGACTACTAACTACAAGTATTTTGTTCAAAACACAGCTAATGTGCCCTCTAGTTTAACATATTTATAGGCAGACCTTCAAAGTTTTGTTGGGGTTATTCTTTTAAACTTTCATTTTCAAACCTCATTTACATATCACGCGTTGTAATCATTAAATTGCTCTATTTTCCAGCCATGAAATGTGATGCTTTCATTGAACCATTTAATGGAAGAATAAATTGCAGCCATCCATTCGGAGAGTTTGCATATGGTTCTGTTTGTAATATTTATTGTGAATATGGTCTGTTGCTGAATGGAAAAAATACTCTTGAATGTGACAGTAATGGAAATTGGACTACAACACCTCCATATTGTGAAGGTAAATTTGTCAAATCACAATAATATTTCATTAACTATATACATAATATGGAATATTTTACAAATATGGAAAATATTACATATTTGCTAAGTACCCTTTTCATTGTATTCATTTCTAGTTACAAGATTTACATTAGAAGCAAGCTACTTAACAGTTGGACTGGCTATGACTGGAGCTTCTGTCTTGTCAGCTGCTTCTCTTCTAATCTGGCTTGTAAAACGTTTGCGTAAAACAGGTGACTATTAAGTTATTTACTAATAATAAATATAATACACATAAAGTATTGTCTAGAAATAAAAACTAATTATAATAGAATGATTGTCTATATTTACATACATGTAAAAATAATAATTTGCATGAATGATAAACATTAGCGAACTTGCACTGTATCTAGCCAAGTGACATAGTAATGTGTATATTTGCCACTCTTTAATAGTTTTATTATTCACATACTTACTGTACTCTTTTGTTTTTTTACAGTAAAGAAATTTACTCCCTCAAGGTAAAATTATGTTTTTTTTATACAGATGTGTATAATAATTAATTATACAGTATGTCCAATATAAGTTGTACAATATGGCTTATATCACACTCCTCTTTCTAGCAGTTATCAACATCTTGAAGGAACAGGTGTCTACCAAATTACTGAAAATGGAAGTGACAGTGTATAAAATGGTAAGTGAGTTAAAAGAAGTAAATCATAATTACAACTAAATAGTTATTTTGTTAAAGCTTCCAATGAATTATGCAGAATAACCAACCATGCATACAATAAATAATGAAATGACCAAAACTACATTAGTATTATTCACTGTTATGTATATCTCAGTCATTACAGAAGGTAATTAAAGTAAATACTTTAATACATTTAAAAATTTATGTTTAACATTGTGATTTGTTTTGTAGGTATCCAGTTCACATAAAAATATTGTTCTAAAATGGTGCCATTATTTCACTGGTGAAAGACAATTTAGTTGAATGGTACTCAACCACCTGCGCGGCAATGGAAAATGAACATTGTTTACTAAGAAGAAGTCTATGTGGTGGAATGTAACTATTGGGAATACTGTTCTAAGTCTTTAGAATGAAGAAGCCTTGATTACACTTCATAGCTGGGCAGTGGCAGGCCCCCATTGCAAATTGTCTTCTGTCTCTTTCGCTCTAAAAATAAATCTTCTGAACTTGCATGTAAGCGCAGAAGAGGCACAGGGTAATGGGTGACACGGAAGGCAATATAACAATAGTGGATGTAAGAGACTCCTCTCAACCACAGCTTTGCAGCAGTTGCAGACCATGCATCCACTGTAATTACACCACTAGGCTCAAATACACAATTTTTAACTATCATATTAGTGATAAATAAAATAACTATTTTTATAATGATCTATAGAACAATTTGTCTTATATAATATGAAACATTTTTGCTGCTTGTATTTGAGCATCCCAATGGTGTGATTACTTTGTAGAAAGGAAATATGGTCATTGGATGATCAAATATCTATGTTTAAGTGTAATACAAAATAGGTACCTGTTTATAACAGTCTACGGTTATGTTATCCCTGTGGGATAAAATATACATGTGTGTTAATTTATTTGACTTAATATATTACATATTGAAATATTGTAAATATAATTTTAAAGACTGAGTTAATTTCAATCTTACATAAGATTTTGATATTTTGGGAGTCCTCAGATAGACTATCACATAAATTCCAAAACCATAAATATGCAACTGCAAATATATAACAGGGTATATATTTTTTCTAAATGACTGTAAACGAACTTAGGTTTTATAGACAGAATATTCATCATATTTTGAACAAGTAGAAAATGTTTTATAATGTTAGGATGTGCTTTGCACTACTTTGGATTCAGAATGCAGAAAAATAATTGTGAAGATTCTTATATAAAATTATTGTAGAAGTGAAAAATAACTAAAGTTTGATACCTGCTACTGTAAGAAAATTTTATTATTTTATTTATTATTTTGTATTGAAGTTACTACTCCAAGCAGGATTGTTCACACATGCAGCTAACATAGGATACGTTATATGATTTGTATGTGTTTTTTTTAACTCTCTTAAGAGTACAATTGTTAACACCTGATGCTTTATTTTATTGTAGTTCTTGATTTCCTAGTGTTTAAAATCAAGAAGTATTATCTAATATTATTTAATGTATTTATTTTATCTGTAATATTTTGTTTAGTATATTTATGTGAAAAATTAATAAACTCTTTTCATATAAATAAATGTGTTATTAGTATGAATTACTAATAAAATTTCCTTTTTGCACTGATGTCAGCTAGTAATATTTATTTTGCTATCACACATAATTAATTTTTTTTAACCCAATTTCATGTAACACTTTGGAAACATTGGGTTCTTTACCATTTCAAGGTTAGTGTTATTGATTATTAAAAATGTAATGAAAACCGGCATTACATAAAAAAAAATAATCACATAATGGTTCTTATCAAGATTTAAGAACGATCAATGTACATTAGCTTCTGCCTATGAGGCCAACTTATGTGAATTGGAATCCTAAATGCTGTACATGCAAAAGTAACACACCCCCCTGCACTCACCTCGCACACATGTTCGAAACCCTTAACATTCTGCACATGGAAGGGTCTCATACAGAATACAGGATCATACGTAGGGGCTTAGACAAGCCCTTACTGTGCAATTTGTATGTGTCCCCATGCATGATGAATCCTCAAGCCTCAAGCATTGGTGATCATCTTGCACCCACAGGAACACAGCATTGACCATACTGCATTCCTTTTGTGCAGTATGATCGCTCAGCATGCAGAATTTCAGGAACCTTTCCATTTTCAGTGGTGATGGGAATTTATTTTTCTGATTTACTGATTTACTAATTTACTATACACTGCTGTCTCCCTGTGGGTGTAAATTTATTGCTACTGTTTTGCCTTATTAAAGAATGATGCCTACCTGTTAGACAGCAGATGATAGGACTAAGGCAAAAACTCCATGGAATTCCTTAAATATAATGCTCCATAATTATTTAAGTCATGAGCTGTTGTTTAACTGTTCAGGCTTATAATGATCTTGACTTGCATAATAAATACACAAGCAAACACGCAAGCAAATAAAAAACCATTTTTATATAAACAGCTATGCACATAATCACATGCGCATTTACACATATGCTCGTGTGTTGGGAGTTAATACAAAGTTTGAAAATGTGTGCGCCCTATCTTTTGCCCTACATTAGCAATTCTGGATAGATGGTAGATGTTTTACAGTATCTTTTATCTTTATGATTGATTTAAATTGTTGTCATTTATGTGTTTTTATGTGTCCGACACCTAATTCCGAAAGCTGTTTTGTTTTGTCTGGAACAAAGTGCCCATGCCCTGGGTAGATGTTATGCAACGGATCTTAATGCATACTGAATTAAGTTCCATATGCTAGGTGATCCATCTGACAGGGCACCACATCACAGGAGGGCAGGGTTGGGCATGCAGATGGTGAGTGAGCGGCGGTATTCACTTCCACAAAGAAGGACACAAATTTGTGCAGAGAACTTAATCTAGGGTTCTAGATATGCAATTTCACTCTCTAACGTACGGACTTACAGACTTCCATGTGTATGGGACATGCACACAGGTCTGGGTAAGGTCCTATGTTCTGAGCTGGTGCAAGATTTTGAAAGGGAATATTTTGGCGGTGGGGACCCAGGTAATCAATTTCCATACATAAAGAAATGGAATAAGATGGCGCTCCTCTAGAAATTAAAGCAGCCGTTAGCACATATTTGCAAAGTAAGAAATAAAGCGTTAGAGGGATGGGTATACTTAAATCTGAATGTGGGGGGACTAAAAAAAGAAGAATAAGATAAATACTAACAGTACCAAATACACTCCTATATATGTACAAAGTGTAACAAGAGAAATCTAAAAGGTCTCTAGAAAAATGTAAGTTAAAACCAACAACAGTTTATTTCACATAAAACAAAGCAAAATACCATAAAAAGGAAGAGGGATCAAGGATTGTACCTCAAATGGTTTACCCCTGGCAGGGGTGTGCAGAGCGGACCAAGGATCAGTACCCCTCCATCTTCTTGGCTCAGAGTTCATCTTGAGACTGTGACCATCTGTTACTTGTGCCTTTTAAGCATTTTAGAGAACTTTTAGGTTTCTCTTTTTACACTTTATTATATTGCTGTTGTGCATATATAGGAGTGTATTTGGTACTATTAGTATTTATCTTATTCCTCTGTTTTTAGTCCCCCCACATTCAAACTTTAGTATACCCATCCCCCTAGCACCTAGTACTTTATTTCTTCCTAAGCTATTTACATGCCATCACGATCATTGTGTTGGTATGTAACAGTACCCCCCTTAACAAGGGATTATAATACCCTTAGGACCTAGCTTCCTGGGAAAATTTTGATGGAATTCTTTGATAAGTCTTTTGGCATGACCATAACATTTTCAATGGACCAGGTACTAAGGTTGCCTCCTTATTAATTCAGATTCTTCTTGCCCCTCATCTGTGACTGGTGGGACAAGAATATCCTGAAGAGCTGAACTGGTTTTAGTTAGGAGACATGGAAGATATTGGGTATCTTCAATGTTCGAAGAAGACATATCCTGAAGGCTACTGGATTAATAATTTGGCATATGGTGAATGGCCCAATAAATCAGATTCTTAGCTTCCTAGTAGCTTGTTTAATTCAGATGTTACAAATAGAGAGCCATAACTTTTCCCCAACTTTGGAAGTTGAATAAGTTTGGAAGTATAACACCATAAGAATTGTTCAAGAGCCTGGTTCACTCTTTCAGTATGATAATCAATGGATTGTAAGTGACAGGCTGCACCAGCAGTGCACTGCTGCTGGGAGGGCAACAAATAAGGGTGTTTCACTTTACCCCTAAAGTAAAAACTAATTCTTACTTTCACATATAATACAAAAAGTAAATGGAAGACCCTGCGCATGTGTGATAGGAAAATATAAAAATGTAAAATAAAAAAAAAATCTTCTTAAAATAAGAACTTAAAGTCACACATTCTTAAGTCTGAATCAGGTCCTTAATTTCAAGCTCCTTCTTAAGTCTGGATCCAGCCCAATGTCTTTATCAGTTTCTCATTCAAAATATGAAGACAATAATCAGATAATTTGATCTTGGAGAGTGTGTAAATGCTTGATATCCAGTCAGAACTTTCCGGTACTCATGAGGTGTATATAAAATTCATAGAAGGGAGACATAAACAGTAGACCTTAGTGTGATTTGTTTTAGTAGTCATGATAATTGTAAGTCGTATTATGCTCACCTTTACTTTCTTTGGGTTTTGTGTGAATAAAGATTTCTTGGCCCTCTATGTTCCTCCTATATCCGTCATGTCCCTGACATATTTAAGGTTTAAATCACATAAACCACAATGCTTGTGAAGCCTATACACTACTATGTATAATATTGCAGGTTCTCTAGATCACCTTACACTCCTCTTGAGTGTAAAACTTATATAAGGTCTTAAGTAGATCTCAGTAACATCCAAGAACAATTTCCAACAAAGTTTTATTTGTCCAAAAAACAACTTCCATTTCTAAACAGCATTTGTAAAAACATTCTTTAAAAAGTTAATCTAAAAGTTCACAATCACAGAGTCCCTAGTTACACACTAATCTCTCTATGGATGTTATTAAGGTCCGGAAGTGAATGGGCTCGTCTCACATAAGATGGCAAGAGAGTTCCAAGTGTCTGACTTACCAGGCTCTGTGCTACACCGCATCCCACTGCTATCTACGCGTTTTGACTGAAGTGTCTTTTTCAAGGTAACTGGGAGTACAGGACAAGCAGTGTTATATACTTCTTATGACATCATCAAAGTGCATCTTTCTTTTAACTTGCTTCTGACTATTAAAATGCTAAAATTGCCATTAAACTTAGTAGATCATGAAGAACAATATTCATCCTATACAGCATTGACAATCGGATAAGCAAAAGCAATTGCGAAGCAATCCTTCTTCAAGTCCCTCATACTCTCTCAATCACGTAACCCCCGCTGCCTCTTTGCCATCTTCAACTCTCTTCTATCACCACCTCTTCCTCCCTCTCTCCATTTCTGCCTCCAACTTTGCCACCTTCTTCACTTTCAAGATTGATTCCATCAGGAGCTCCCTTTCCTCTACTATCACCTCTCCTACCCCTCCTTCTCTATCTTCTCATCTACTTCCTAGCCATTTACCTATGTCTACTTTCATCCCCACCTCGGTTAAAGAAATCCACTCCCTTTTTTTATCGTCACCTCTTTCAATGTGCCCATTTGATCCCCTCTAATCTTCTCCGATCTCTCCCTCTCTCAACTTATTCTCATCTTGCCGACCTCAATTTATTCCTCTCCTCTGGCATCCCCCCACTCCATTAAACATGCTTTTGTGTCCCCCATCCTTAAAAAACCTAACCTTGACCCCACCTTACCCTCCAACTATTGTCCCTTCTCCCTTCTCTCTTTCGCCTCCAAGCTGCTTAAATGGATTGTTTACAACCATCTCACCAGCTACCTCACTGGCAACTCCATCCTGGACCCTCTCCAATCTGGGTTCCGCCCTCTCCACTCCACTGAAACTGCCATGACTAAGGTCACAAACTATCTCCTCTCTCAAATCCAAGGGTCATTTTTCCCTTCTCATCCTCCTGGATCTATCTGCAGCCATTCACACTGTTGATCACCCTCTCCTGCTTCACACCCTTTACTCCCTTGGCCTCTCTGGCACTGTCTTCTCTTGGTTCTCCTCCTATCTCTTTGACCGCTGCTTCTCTGTCTCAACCCCTAACAATTCCAAACCTACCACTGCTTTTCCCGTTGATGTTCTTGGTCCTCTTCTCTTCTCGCTGTACACCTCCTCTCTGGGTAACCTCATCAGCTCCTTTGGCTTTCAATACCACTTCTATGCTGATGACACTCAAATCTATCTCTCCTCCCCCGACCTCTCCCCCTCTCCTGTTCAAAGTGTCAGACTTCCTCTTGGCCATCTCCTCATGGATGTCCCAGTGCTTTCTCAAGCCTAACATGGACAAAACTGAAATTGTAGTCTTCCCTCCTTCACATATCCCCTCTACCCCAGCTATCGCCATTACTATTGGTGATTTCACCATCTCCTCCTCCACCGAAGCCCGCTGCCTGTGCGTCTTCCTTGATTCCTCACTTTTCTTCATGCCCCACATCTGCGCCCTCTCACTGTCCTTCCGCTTTCACCTCCACAACATAGCTCACATAAGACCCTTTTTTTTATCACAGATGCCACTAAAATGCTCATTCACTATCTCCCATTTTGATTACTGCAACATTCTTCTCTCCAGCCTCCCACTGGTCCATCTTACTCCCCTACAATCCATACTTAATACCGAAGACATACTCATCTTCCTCTCTCAACGCTCTGCCTCCACCTCCCCTCTCTGTCTATCTCTACACTGGTTTCCAGTCCCTTTCAGAATTCTATTCAAGCTCCTCACCACAACTTACAAGGCACTTTCCTCCTCCACCGTTCCCTACCTCTCTTCCCTTATCTCCATCCACACTCCCTCCAGACCCCTCTGCTCTGCTGGTGACCATCGCTTCAACTCCAACCTGATCACTACCTCTCACTCCCGCATTCAAGATTTCTCCCGCTCTGCCCCTCTGTATTGGAACAACCTACCACAACCTGTCAGGCAATTCAACACCCTCCAATCATTCAAAATCTCCCTGAAAACCCACTTATTCAGGCCTAGCCTACCCTTCCTCAACCTAAGCTTTCCTACTCTCCCCATCTTCATCCCTGTGTCTCCTGTTTGTTTACCCCCTCCTATTTAGCATGTTAGCTCTTATGATCAATGATCTAAAAATTGCATCCGTTATCATAATCTTAACATGAAATAAAATGCCTCTATATACAATTAATGTGTGTCATATTTACTATGCCTAGGTCCTAATGTGCATCTCCTAAAATTGATATTGTGTTACAAGTGCTAAAAATTAACATCAGTGATTATAATATTTACATAATACATACTGAAGATTCCAAAATATATACTAAAGTACATAGTACACATAAACTGTGTTTCAAATTTTGTCATACCTGGGTACTAAAGTACATCTCCCAATGTTGAAATTTAGTGCTAAAACATTATTGTGACTCATTCCCTTCATGTTAATTTTCCTTATTACCTATACCATAAATTACAAATATAAAATATCTCTATACACAGTGACTACTTTCAATGATCATTCCTATATACCAAAAATGCATCTTCTAAGGTTAATTAATATAAGTGTTACAAAAATCATTTTAATTTGAATGTGCTATTAAGTCCATTAGGAGCAAGAGTGTTATTTTGTATATAAATACCATTTCTTTTCATGCAAATTTTTCTTTTATTTCACCCAATCTCCAATCTGGTTAAATTTTCTTGATTCCTAGAAATCTTTTGATCACATTCTTATTACACTGATGTATTTCCTTAAAATGGGCTTATAAGGGGTGTGTTGTTATCCCTTTTTGCACATTCCTCACATGTTGCTCCCACCTTTCTTTTAGCTTCTTTGTAGTTCTCCCTATGTAGACCAGTGAGCATTTGCATTCTATGAGATACATGCAGTTCTTCATATTGCATGTAATAAATTCATTGATTTTCTGTTTTTTCCTTCCTTTATCTAAACAGTATGCAGTTGTTTTCATTTCTTTACTCCTCACTGTTTTGAATGCAAGTACTGCATCTAAAAAAACCTTTATTTTTGTATTCTTTTGTTGTCCACCACATAATTTCTTATATTCCTTGGCTTTATGTAGACAAACTTTGGTCTATATGGAATAATGTCCTTCAGTACTGGGTCATTTAGGAGGAATTTCCAGTGTTTTTTTATAATGGTTTCTTTTCTTTTGTATTGTTGAATTCATATTGGTCGGTTTTCTATAAGTTTCTGTCTTCAGATTCGTTCCTTCATTTGTGATGATCAGATCCAAGAATGTTACTTGCTTGTGGTCCTCATTGAAATTAGGTTTGATGTCCAATTGGTTGGTGTTTTTATGTAGACAAAATTGTTCCTATTCTTCTTTGCTACCATCCCATACGAAAAAAATATTGTCTATGTACGATTTTTTCAGATCTTTTTCCGCTAATGGATGGTCATATACCAGATGTGCTTCCCACCATGCCATAAACACATTGGCATATCATAGGGCAAATTTTGTCCCCATTGCTGTCCTGAACAGAAGAAATTATTATGCACTGTAAAACCAATGCCTTCTATAATAAATTATTTTTCTTCCTTTGTATATTCTGATTTCTCTAGTATCCATCTAATGCCCTCTATCTCTGTGGTGTGGTTGATAATAGTATACAGTGCACTGACATTCGCTGTTACTAATAGATATTGTTCTCTCTTCTTCTTCCAGTATTTTCAAGCTATGTCCTGTCTCTTTCAGGTATGCCTCTATTTTGTTCATCAATGGTTGTAAAAAGTAATCCAACATTTGGGATAGATGGGCTGTGAGCGAGTTAATACTTGCCAAAATTGGTCTTCCTGGGGGTTCATTTATGAACCTTAAATAGGATATAGATAGTTGGGTTGGATGGATTTATCATTATAAAAAAATATTTATCTTTTTCTGTTAATAATCCCCTTCCAAGGAATTTTTCTACCATATTCTTCAGAGCTTTCTTCATTATTATAGTTGGATTTGTCTTCAACTTCTTGTATGTTTTTCCATAATGAATTAACTTGTAGCATTCCTTGTTATGTGTTTTAGCATCTAAAATAACTAAAGAACAAAATATATGGCTGCACTGCTAGACTTAACAAAATAGTGTGTCTAGAATATAATGTTGCACTTATAATAATATAAATCCCAGCAGCTGTAGAAAGGGAGAGGTGTTCCCACAGTAATTAAACAGAAAAACAAAAAAACAGCGCTCAGGATATAGTTATATATAAGATAGATTGCATTTATTAAAAATAAATATTAAAATACGATTGTAAAACAAATATCGTTATCCTATATATTAAGATTGTAAAACAAATATTGTTATCCTAGTAATCTGTTGGTTGTTGATCAGACAACCACAGACTTGTAGGAATAAACACAAGACAAGTGCCTCAGAAATTAATTGTAAATTAACAATAGATCATCCTCTCCTTTTGTGGAGGCATAGAGGAAACTAATCAATTACTACACTCGTGAAGTTATGAGTGTCCAGAGATTCCTCTCCTTTGCTCAGGTGGCTCTATTTGATGTTTAAAGAGAGCAGTCGGCTCAACTCAGTTTTGGTTACCAAGCTAATTGAGTAAATAGTCCAGACTAATCGCTCCTCAGTCCTTCCTAGACGACCTATACATGGTCTAAAATCCTCTGATATTTATATAGTTGGCAATTGGATGAATAGGGCTGGTGCAGACAAGGATGTTGCAAGACAAATAGCGATGTTACTATGGATAAACTCAACAGTTGAGGCTGGTGCAAAGTAGGATGCAATTGACAATAACACTGTGGGTTACCTCAGCGGTTATCTAGAATCCTGACCGCATGTGTGTCCGATGTGTAGCGGTCAGCGGGGACCGTATCGGCAGTCCCACTTCTAAGGCGGCCACAATTAGCAGAAGTCTCGATCAGGAGAGCCAATGGCCTGATTGAAGAGACTCGATCTGTTGCGGTGGTTCACTGTACTAGCCGCAGCTGATCGCGGCTACTGCCAGGCACCGCCGTGCCTGTAGCTGCTCACTACAGCAGGGGGCGGGAGGAAATCCTTATACTGGCCTCGAATTAGCGCTACAGAGGCACAGCGATGTACTAGTTTAGGAACATCCGATGGTGAGTCCCGCTGGCATCTGCACTTGGCAATGATGTGAAATCTTAGATGGTACCCACAGTAGTCTTCAATGAGGTCTAGGGCAAAAGTCACTTGATAAAAGAAGCCTTGACGTGTTTCATCACCACTTAGGGTGATTTCCTCAGAAGGTATAAAAGTTCCCTGATGGGGAGGTGTCTTTTTAAAGAAAGTAAATTGGGTCAGCTGCGATTTTCTTCTCTAACCTATTGTTTGCTGACCCAGAATTTGCCACACTATTAACATACTTAAGAATGATTTTACAAATAAATAAATAAGAGATTTAATATAGAAGAGATATTTTGCATACTTGAGAATGAATTTACAAATAAATAAATAGGAAATTTAATTCAGAAAAGATGTTCAATATATTTAATAACATAAATGAGTAATGAAGACCTGAATTAATAAGAAAAAAAATGGCAGGGAAAATCAGTCTCATGGTATAACATATTTTCATTATTAATAACAAGACTATTGCTCTATGTTTTAACATTTATATGCACACAAACCACCAATACTCAAAAATATATATGATAAATACATAGATACATAATATATATACAATTATGAAAAGTATAAGTCTTGAGAAACAGACAAAAATACTAAAAATGATTCAGCTCAATAGATTCATTTAGCCCAGAGGGAGTCATTGTATCTAGTTGGAAAATCCAAAATGCTTCCCTCTGGGCCAATCTGGTGAACTGGTTACCCCCCTCTAGCAGTTTTCTGGGCCAATTCAATACCCTTAATTGAGAGTACCTCCATTCTCCCTCCATGCTTATCGTTAACATGACGTGAAACTGAATGTAATCTATTGTTCTTTGCAACATTGCGACGGTGCTCCGAAAATCGAATGTGGAGCTGCCTCGTGGTCCTACCAATGTACTGCATGCCACATCGGCATGCGATTTGTTAGACCACGAAGCAGCTCCGACAGTTTATGAAATCTTTAATTGGAAAACTAGTCTGTCCATTAGAGGGGGAGAAGGAGGTAGCCTTATGGTGGCCAAACTTACAGATCCCACACCTACTTTGGGCACACCGAAAGAAACCTTTGGGTTTATCACCCAACCACGTGGGGGTATGTGTTATGCTAGGGGGCTTTAAAAAGCTATGAACCAACAAGTCCCTAAGGCTCTTTGCCTTTCTAAAAACCACTCTTGGTTTATTTTCCACAATGAGTGGTTTCAACAAAGTATCCAGACTCAAAATATCTTTGCAGTTACGATGGATAATCTTTTTAATGTTTTCTGCCTGAGAGGAGTATTGTGTTATAAAACATAATTGATCATTATTAAAATGAGGAATTATTTAAAAGAGGAATTAGTTAAAATGGAAACCCGCCATTGGTGGGATCATACTACACTTCAGAATGATCTGAATAGAACTATACCTCGGGGCCTCAGGCTACATAAAATATCATCTTTCCACAATGACCTTGTATTTAGGAAAAAATGGGAGGATGAACTGGACAAATGTTCTTTCATATTAATACAGATGTTGATTAATCATAGAATAGAAAAGGCAGAGGCCATTAGGAAAGACATTATCCAGTTACAAAAAAATTAAAATTACAGAAAGATCACCCATTATTTGGGGAAAGGGAAGCTGTCTTTACAAAACATATAGACAGCTTTGAAAGAAATATAGTGGGGATTAAAAAGGATAAACTGGTAAGAGATCAAGCTGACTATGAGAACCAAACCGTTAGAACTTACAATAAAAATAAGACACCACATTTTAAGAAATATTATAAAAGTAGAGATGGGTATAATAAGGGGAATGACAATAATAAAAATAGCAACAACAAAAATGCAAATAAAAATAAAAACAAAAACCATGAATTCTCTCTCCATACCAATCCCTCCAATAAACAGACGATAGATAAGAACACCAAACCTCACCAACCTACTGGCGATTTAGGTCTAAATAAAGAAGAAAGGGAAAGAATCATATAGACACTCGAACAAACAGACTGAAGGAGCTAAACTACGCAGGGGCACTAGTTGGACTACATCAGGAATCTCCTGATCAGATGTCCTCCATGTCATTGTCTGCCTCCTCCTCTTCTTTTTTAGGATTTCCCAGCCTTCTCCATCACCCCCCACCTCTTCCTCTGTTGAATCGTTTTCAATGTCTAACAACAGAGTCTCCCAAGAGACGAATAATATATACAATCTGTCATCCAGAAACTTAAATAACCATGAAAAAGCCCTACTATTGAAGGGCCTCAAGTTCACTCCAGCAGTGAAGCCTAACCTCTTCACGCTGTATGTGGACTTAAATAAATTTACCAGAGCCGTATGCCGTAAAAAGTATTTCTCTATGAGTCAGAAAAAGCAACTAAAGATATAGAGAGTATAGATACCACCCTTTCGGAGTGAGAAAGAGAGGCGATCCAAGATCTCCTTGAACTACAAGATGAACAGTTGACACCCCTAGACCAGCCTGAATGTGAAGCTACGGTCTCTTTCAAAAAGAAATCGGAGTTCTATCCATTGCAGTACAAAACTAATTCCATTGAGACTTTCTATCAGGCCAGCCTTCGGAATTTCAAAACCCTCTGTAATATTAGAGACACTCCCACATTTAAGGATAATCTAAGTAGGAAGGAGAGACAGGCAATGCAGTCTCTAATGGAGGATGAGAGCATTGTAATTAAACCCGCTGATAAGGGGGGGGGGGTGTTGTGATTCTTGACAGATCAGATTATCTCATGGAAGCCATGAGACAGCCCTCCGATGAAAAATCGTATGAGATACTAAAGAGTGACCCCACCCCCCATTACCAGCGGGAATATAATGAGTTAATACTGGTGGCTAAGAATTCATTGCTGATCTCTAAGGATACCTTTGATTTCCTTTTCAGTAGGTTCCCGGTGACACCCACCTTTTATTATCTTCCCAAAATTCATAAATCACTCACCACCCCCCCGGGGCGCCCCATTATATCTGGTGTTGGTTCCCTCACGGCGAAATTATCACATTTTGTTGACAGTCACTTACAACCATTAGTTGCACCATTACGGTCACATATTAAGGATATCACATCTTTTTTGAAGCACATTTCTACTGTTAGGTGGCAGGATTCCTACCACTTACTCACATGTGATGTTGAAGGTATATATTCGAATATCCCTCACTCCTTGGGTATCTCAGCTGTTAAACACTTTCTCCACACGCAATCTCACTACTCATCACCTCTACAATCATTTATTCTTGATAGTATTAAATTCATTTTGGAGCACAATTATTTCACATTTGAGGGCCGTTGCTATAGGCAATGGCTCGGCACTGCTATGGGGACCAGGTTCGCTTCGAGCTATGCCAACCTCTATATGGGTCTCCTTGAAGAGGAGCTCATTTGGGGAGGCCCGTTCGGAGCGAACCTGGTCTATTTTGGGCGTTATATAGATGATCTCTTTTTTGTTTGGGATGGGGATGTTCAATCTATTAATGACTTTTGCACTTATTTGAATACCAATCGGTTTAATTTAAAATTCACTCACCAATTTAGTAAATATGCGATTAATTTTCTTGATATTGAGGTGGTTGTCACCGGGAACCAGATACATACCAAAACCTACCAGAAAGAGGTCGATACCAACCACTTTCTGAACTTTACCAGTTGCCACAATAAAAGCTGGCTCAGGGGTATCCCTAAGAGTCAGTTCATTAGGATGCGGCGCAACTGCTCCACTCTAGAGTCCTATCGGACACAGAGTGAGAGATTGAAGTGCAGCTTCCTCTCTCAGGGGTATCCTCTAGAGACCATAGAAGAAGCATTTCTGGAAGCAGAGGGTAGGGATAGGGATGGCCTTATTCAGACCAATATCCGGAAAAAGGACCAAAATGGCTTTAATAATGATCAATTGTGCTTTATAACACAATATTCTTCTCAGGCAGAAAATATTAAAAAGATTATCCAACGTAATTGCAAGGATATCTTAAGTCTGGATTCTTTGTTGAAACCACTCATGGTGGAAAATAAACCAAGAGTGGTCTTCAGAAAGGCGAAGAGCCTTAGAGACTTACTGGTTCATAGCTTTTTAAAGCCCCCTAGCATTACACATACCCCCACGTGGTTGGGTGAGAAACCCAAAGGTTTCTTTAGGTGTGCCCAAAGTAGGTGTGGGATGTGTAAGTTTAGCCACCACAAGGCTACCTCCTTTTCTCCCTCTAATGGACTGATTAGTTTCCCAATTAAAGATTTTATAAACTGCCGGAGCTGCTTCGTGGTCTACCAAATTGCATGCCAGTGTGGCATGCAATATATCGGTAGGATCACGAGGCAGCTCCACATTCGATTTTCGGAGCACCGTCGCAATGTTGCAAAGAACAATAGATTACATTCAGTTTCACGTCATGTTAACGATAAGCATGGAGGGAGAATGGAGGTACTCTCAATTAAGGGTATTGAATTGGCCCAGAAAACTGCTAGAGGGGGGTAACCAGTTCACCAGATTGGCCCAGAGGGAAGCATTTTGGATTTTCCAACTAGATACAATGACTCCCTCTGGGCTAAATGAATCTATTGAGCTGAATCATTTTTAGTATTTTTGTCTGTTTCTCAAGACTTATACTTTTCATAATTGTATATCTATATATTATGTATCTATGTATTTATCATATATATTTTTGAGTATTGGTGGTTTGTGTGCATATAAATGGTAAAACATAGTGCAATAGTCTTGTTATTAATAATGGAAATATGTTATACCATGAGACTGATTTTCCCTGCCATTTTTTTTCTTATTAATTCAGGTCTTCATTACTCATTTATGTTATTAAATATATTGAACATCTTTTCTGAATTAAATTTCCTATTTATTTATTTGTAAATTCGTTCTCAAGTATGCAAAATATCTCTTCTATATTAAATCTCTTATTTATTTATTTGTAAAATCGTTCTTAAGTATGTTAATAGTGTGGCAAATTCTGGGTCAGCAAACAATAGGTTAATGAAGAAAATCGCAGCTGACCTAATTTACTTTCTTTAAAAAGACACCTCCCCTTCAGAGAACTTTTATACCTTCTGAGGAAATCACCCTAAGTGGTGATGAAACGCGTCAAGGCTTCTTTTATCAAGTGACTTTTGCCCTAGACCTCATTGAAGACTACTGTGGGTACCATCTAAGATTTCACATCATTGCCAAGTGCAGATGCCAGCGGGACTCACCATCGGATGTTCCTGATCTAGTACATCGCTGTGCCTCTGTAGCGCTAATTCGAGGCCAGTATAAGGATTTCCTCCCGCCCCCTGCTGTAGTGAGCAGCTACAGGCACAGTGGTGCCTGGCAGTAGCCGCGATCAGCTGCGGCTAGTACAGTGAACCACCGCAACAGATCGGGTCTCTTCAATCAGGCCATTGGCCCTCCTGATCGAGACTCATGCTAATTGTGGCCGCCTTAGAAGTGGGACTGCCGATATGGTCCCCGCTGACAGCTACACATCGGACACACATGCGGTCAGGATTCTAGATAACCGCTGAGGTAACCCACAGTGTTATTGTCAATTGCATCCTACTTTGCACCAGCCTCAACTGTTGAGTTTATCCATAGTAACATCGCTACTTTTCTTGCAACATCCTTGTCTGCACCAGCACTATTCATCCAATTGCCAACTATATAAATATCAGAGGATTTTAGACCATGTATAGGTCGTCTAGGAAGGACTGAGGGGCGATTAGTCTGGACTATTTACTCAATTAGCTGGGTAACCAAAACTGAGTTGAGCCGACTGCTCTCTTTAAACATCAAATAGAGCCACCAGGGCAAAGGAGAGGAATCTCTGTACACTCATAACTTCACGAGTGTAGTAATTGATTAGTTTCCTCTATGCCTCCACAAAAGGAGAGGATGATCTATTGTTAATTTACAATTAATTTCTGAGGCACTTGTCTTGTGTTTATTCCTACAAGTCTGTGGTTGTCTGATCAACAACAGATCACTAGTATAACAATATTTGTTTTACAATCGTATTTTAATATATATTTTTAATAAATGCAATCTATCTTATATATAACTATATCCTGAGCGCTGTTTTTTTGTTTTTCTGTCTAAAATAACTACACTCCCTCCTTTGTCTGAAGGTTTAATTGAGATATATTTATTATTCCTCAATGCCTCTAATGCCTCCTTCTCTTGTTTTGTGAGGTTGTGGCTGATTTTTTCTTTTGAGTTTATTCTTCTAAAATCCTTCTGAATTAACTGGTTAAAGGTCTCGATCCAATTCCCTTTCATGTGTTAAGGGTAGAAGGTCAATAGTTACTATCAGCCATAGAGAATTTCTTTAAGAAATATGCACAGGAACAGCTCCTGCTCCCACGTCCGATGCATCGACTTTGACTACAAAAGGCAATTCTGCGTTCAGGTATCTAAGGAATGGTACAGTGGTGAATGCATGTTTCAGCCTTTTGAAGGTATCTATCACTTTTTTGGGCCAATTGCTAGGGTTACCATCCTTCTTGATTAGATTAGTGATAGGAGCGATCAGCATTGAGAAGGCTTTAATGAAATCTATAGTAGTCGGAAAAGCACAAGAAGCATTGCACTGCCTTTAAATTGGCAGGCTGTAACCAATCTAGGATGGCCTTCACTTTCTCTGGTCCATGGCAAACCCTTGAGAGAGATAATATATCCCTGGAAGGTCTCCCGAAACACATCAAACTTCCATTTCTCCAATGTGGCAAACAACTGATGCTCCCTCAGGTGGGAGTGGAATTCCTTGTCCAAGTGTCAAAACTTGACACAGTACTCCTCGGCAGATTGGCAGCCCTGGCGAATAGACTGGATCATTTCTTCAGCTGCGGCAGAATGATCCTGGTTACCGTAGATGAGGCCCAGTGAAGTAAAAACGTGTCTAAGGACTGCCAGGATGGATGACGGCAAGTAAGCTGAAAACCCAGCCCAGGGGATCACCTTGGAGAAGTGAAATGACGCTGCTTGCTTCTGGAAGCATGTGGTCTGAGTTGAAAATATTACAGGCTGTTCTTGAACTGCTAAAACTGGCTACAATCCCATGTGAAACGATCCTACAGTGTAGGGTAGAAAAAAAACACACAATGGAGACAGGAGCTAGCATTCACGACAGACCACAGTCACTTAGCCATAAGGGAAAACTGAACAGGAACCAAGAGTAGAAGGAATAACAGGTAGAGAAAGTGTTGGGAGCTGGAGAGGCTCGAGTACACAGGTAACACAGGAGCAAGGAATGAGGCACACCCAGAAATCACTAAATGTCACAAGTCAAAGACAGAGACAGGAGAGCAGCTAAAGCGCAGGAGAGCCAAACGCTATTACCAGCAGAGTGTGACAGAGCTACAGTACCAGTTCTTCTCTCGCTTTCCTAATTTGCATGCCTTCATGTGTAAGTGACGGCATGCAGGAGGAAATCCTTGAATGGTGACACATGCCTGCGGTCCATCAAGATCGGCATGTAACAACAGCCAGGATTCTCCAGCTCTTAATTGCTGTGCTGTGTCTAAATACAGTACCCAGCAGAGATATTTCTTCCTTGCTGGTGATATTGTTTAATCTAGCCATTTCTTTTTGTTGTCACAGGTTTAGCGCATCAGGATCCTTGTCATCTTCATTCAAACCTTGATGGAGCAAATTGGAGCCTTGGGGGAATTTATCCAGAGAGTTTTGGTCCAAGTACTCTCACTCAGGCAAAAAATAATAATGTATTTCTTCACCGTAGTGGCCGAGCGCAAAAAGAGAGGGAGGGGGGGAAAGCTGTCTATGCTGGGAGAGTACTGTATACGGCTCCACCAGAGCCGACAGGGTTAATGGAATGCAGAGAGAAAAATACAGAACTCAGCAATAGCAAGGGCGCTACAGGGAAACAGTGATAAAACAGATACAAAGTGACCGTTTAAAAATATTTGTTTATTTGTAGCAATAAAAATTAATTTGCAACTGTGAATGGTCTCTGTGGTATTATTCTTCACAGGTAGACAGTGGGTGAGACGGAGTTAAAAGCAAAAAAGGTCCGTGATAACGGGATACTGCGGTGTGGGTTAGAAGAGGATTAATTGTGCTAATCAGGGGTGCCGTATGTCCTTACCAATGCCGTTTTAAATTTGGGTAGGACTGAAGATAGAGGCATTTACCCTGTAGCAGTGGAGAAGGTCCGTGGGGAATGTCACACTCCCTGTGAGGTTTGTTGGACTTGGTGCGTTAAAGATGGTTTCCAGCAGCCGCTGTATATCCGGGTATTGTAACAGTGGCTGGACGCAGCGGGGTCCGGCAGCCTTGCAAGGAGGGTGGTTTAGAGGGTATCCAACGCGTTTCAGCCGCTACGGGCCTTTATCAAGGATACATGGTGCTGGATGGGAGGCATTTAAATAGGTTTTAGCGATGTCAATCAAAACACCGCTAATTTGGCGGGTGAAAAGATCTTACTTCGTTTCTGGGTTCACAAGTGCTCATACCTTGAAATGGGTAGAGTGGCTTTTTAGTAGTCTGGGGGTACCATTTTTGTGAATGGTTGTATATGCACAATTAAGTGTCTTAAAGATATATGTACATTCGTTGGTTGGTAACCATGGTGATTCCTGTAAACACTGCCCGTGTTTACTGTTGGTAGGATGGTACATTTCCACATATTACTGTTAATTTTTGTTTTTAGACAGTATGTAGGGATAAAGAACTGTATGGAGGCTGGTTTACCTTTTATTTGCAAACTGTTTGCAATTTTTAAGGTTTTAATTCCTTAAAGAATCCCTTGGTTAAGGGAAAATAAAGAACATTTTTACTGTTGTGGTGCAGAATTTTTATTATTCATACTGGGGCACCAATGTAAGTTTTTTTGGGTCATGGGTGAAGATACTGGATTGCATGGGTAAAAAATTTTGCTTTTAGAAATAGGTTTGGTGACTCCTACAAAGACGAACAAACTGACTCACTGGGACCTACTCACACACAACCACACCGGCAATCACACAACTACCCAGAGGGCACAGAAACAAGTACTCAGGGATGGAGAGGTTAAATACAAAGGGAATAAAACACAAAGGTGGAGGAGAGAGAGAATGAATACCAGGAAAACAGGCAAGGTTCAAGGCAATGGTAACGGGAAGGTGATTGGTGCAGAACAGTAAACTCTGAACCAGAAGGCGTCTCCCAGAAGGCTGGGAATGCCTCTGGTTCAGTGAGAAGTCAGACGCGCGCCAGAGGAAGAGACGTGGTTGGTAACCACGATGCTGTTGCTAAGGGAGCCGTCGGCAGAGAAGGGAAGTGAGCGCGCGTGAGGAGAGCAGAGAGGGCCGGAAGATCGGAGGTAAGGAGAGGTGCGATGAGGCAAAGACCAGCCAGAACAAGGTAAGGAGAGGTGAGTAGAAACGGAGCCTGAGGAGAGGCATCCGACGGGCACACGCTGAACGCTGGCGGCGGGCGCGGGGCAACGGGTGTCCCTAACAATATGTACATTCGTTGGTTGGTAACCATGGTGATTCCTGTAAACACTCCCCGTGTTTATTGTTGGTAGGATGGTACATTTCCACATATTACTGTTAATTACTGTTAAGAATCCCTTGGTTAAGGGAAAATCAAGAACATTTTTACTGTTGTGGTGCAGAATTTTTATTATTCATACTGGGGCACCAATGTAAGTTTTTTTGGGTCATGGGTGAAGATACTGGATTGCATGGGTAAAGATTGCCTTTAGAAATAGGTTTGGTGACTCCTTAATGAAAGAAGGAGACTTTATTATTGTTGTAGTGCAAAATTCATATTGGGGCACTGACCTTAGGTTTTTTTGGGTCAAAGATAATGAGCCTGGATTCGAGATGCCTGTGATAATGGTTTTGGTGATTCACAGGAACCATTTCAGCTCAAAATCGGCATTTAAACCTGTGGGTTGGAGAGTTTCTAATCTGAAAATCCACTCCATTTCAGAAGTGGCAAGTTTTTTCTCTGTATTTCTATTTTTCCAGGTGTCTTCTATCTTTTGGATTCCCCAAAAGTTTTTAATCCCATGGGGGGGAGCAGTTGTGTTTCTCCTTACAATGCATTGACACTGAATGTGTCTTCATACCCTTTCTTATGTTACGGATATGTTCCGCCAATCTGATTTTCAACGGGCGTGATGTGTGTCCTACATAGAAGAGGCCGCATTGACATTCCAGGAGGTATACCACGTTCTTTATGTTGCAGGTAATAAAATGATTGATTTTATAGGTTCTTCCTTTTGCTGCAAAATGTGTATGTCTGGATTTTTCCATTTTAATTTCACGGCATGCTAAACATAATCCACATCTGTGGAAACCTTTTGTTCTTATTGATCCCCGTTTTGGTTGGTCTGGAAGATTGCTCCTTACCAGTTTGTTTTTAAGATTTTCGGCTTTTCTGTATATAAATTGTGGATGATCTGGCAAATGTGGTTGGAGGACAGGATCTTTTTGTATTATCTTCCAATGTCTCTTAATGATGTTCTCAACTTGTTTGTGGTTGGGTCCATATCTAGACAGAAAGGCCCATTTGGTGTCTTTTTGTCTTGTCTGGTCTTTGGGTGGGGGATGGATGATTTGGTCCCTGGAGATGGTGTTGATTTTCTGTTCAGCTTTTTCTAGAGTCTTGGGATGGTAATGCTTATCCTCAAATTGTTTTTGAGGTCTTGAATTTGTTCTTTATATATTGAATCTTCTGTACAATTTCTTTTAATTCTTCTATATTGTCCATAGGGTATATTGTCCAGCCAGTTTGAATGGTGCTCACTTGATGTGTCTATGTAAGAGTTGGAATCGGTGGACTTTTTGTAGGTTTTAGTTTTGATGCATTCTTCTTCTATGTAGATGGTGATGTCGAGATAGTTGTCATAAGAATGGCATTAATCCTGTATTCTCTAAACTATGCTCAGTGTCTGATCTTACTAACAACCCTCTCCCTCTCTGACCATACTCAACACCTACAAACTTTCCCCCTATTATTTCTACTCTATTGCGGTCTAATGCTAGAAAACCTTCTCAGGTCTGTAGATATCTCAACATTAATATTAACCAGCTTTCTCAATCAATACAACAACTTCTGTCTTCAGTTCCTAATTTCAGCTCTCCTGATATAGCACCAGCTACTTGTACACCACAATGACTTTAATGTCAGCCATTAAATATTCCGTATGGCAGAACTTAATTGGCGTATATCACATTTTCCAGATGATTTTAACTTACTCCAACATGTATCACAGTTACACAAATGCTCTGGAAAATGCCAAACAACGGTGGTGAACAGCTATACCAGGACATATTCATAAAGGAAAGTAGTATCAGGACCAGTGGAGTCCAAGTATGCTGGCTGACTACTAGGACACTTAAAAAAAGGGATATTTCTGAGGCAGAAATCTCAGCAGAAAATCCTATGCATCAACATCTTAAGCATGTTAATATACTATGCCTGTATTATTTATAAACAACATAATGTTGTAAACTTGCATTGGGTTTCACTCAAAATGCTTATGTGCTAGAGTAATTCTAAAACACTTGTTACAGCACAGAAAACACTATGAAACTCATTTAAATAAACTTTTGTAACAAAAAGTATTAAAGATTTTGTTGACCAGTGTTATCGACCTATTTTCCAGATTTTATGCTCCTCAAACTTGCCACACCTACACAATCTTCTGGATCTT
This sequence comes from Limnodynastes dumerilii, assembly GCA_011038615.1. Classification (NCBI taxonomy): domain Eukaryota; kingdom Metazoa; phylum Chordata; class Amphibia; order Anura; family Limnodynastidae; genus Limnodynastes; species Limnodynastes dumerilii. Next base: position 64,753 of record WWET01006455.1, read on the forward strand.
CTGCAGGCTTTCATTCCCAGTACTTCACCGAAACTGCACTGACCAAGATCAAGAGCAATAATTTAAACTCTGCTAAAAGGTCACTACTCTCTTCTAATTCTTCTGGAACTTTCTACTTTTGACATAGTTGACCACTCATCTCATATAAATGTCACATTCTTTAGTTATTCAGGACATTGTTCTTAATTTGTTGGGGGGCTGGGGACACATGCCCCCACCCGGCGGGCCATATAAATGTCCTCCGCGGGCTGCATATGGCCCGCGGGCCGTAGTTTGAGGACCCCTGGTATAAAGAGAACTGACGTCTGCAGTGACTAATATCATGTTTTGATTCCATTTAATTTTTTCACGTTTGCAGAGAAGGTCAGTGGTATCTTTGAGGTAGGAAGCAGTGCAAGTGACGAATGGTTGTAAATGGTGGTCGATGAAGGCTGAGAGGTTGGAGGTGATGGAGTTGGATCCTGAAATGATGGGGCGGCCTGGGGGTTGTGATGGATTCTTGTGGATTTTGGGTAGAATGTAGATTCCTGGTGTAACTGGGTGTTCTATATTTATGAAGTTGAATTCATTTTTAGTAATGGCTTCATTGAGGAGGTATTTGTTTAGAAGTTGGTTAAAGGTGGTTTTGATCCTGGTGGTTGGGTCCGATGTCAATTTCTTGTATGTGGATCCATCGTTGAGTTGTCTGATAATTTCTTGTATGTAGTTTTCTTTATCAAGGATAACCACTGCGCTACCCTTGTCCGCGGGTTTGATCACGATACTGGTGTCATCCTTCAGTGATTTTAGAGCCTCAAATTCTTTTGGTGTCAGGTTGGGTTTTCTTCTCCTCTTCTTGGTGTTGAGTTTCTCTACATCATCACATACCATTCTTGTGAATGTTTCTAGATAGTGTCCCTTGCAATGTTTTGGGTAGAAATTTGATGGTCCTCTGAACGTGGATGTTGGTTCTTCTGGGGTGGTTGGAGAAGGTTCGTTCTCTTTAGTCAGAAAAATTTTTTTGAGTGTGAGTTTTCTGACATACTTTTGTATGTCTACGTAAAGCTCAAAAGGGCTGGTGTTCTTGGTTGGAGCGAATTTAAGTCCCTTTTGGAGTACTGATGTTTCTTCTTTGCTGAGTACTTTTTGGCTAAGGTTGAAGATTTTGCATTCTTCATTGGTGCTAGGGATGGAAACATTAATTTTCTTCTTTTTCTTTCTCTTTTTGGGTAGTGAGTTGTTTCTTAGGAGTTTTTTTATTCTTTTCTGGCCTGGAAAAAGAGGAGGCCAGAAAAGAATAAGAAAACTCCTAAGAAACAACTCACTACCCAAAAAGAGAAAGAAAAAGAAGAAAATTAATGTTTCCATCCCTAGCACCAATGAAGAATGCAAAATCTTCAACCTTAGCCAAAAAGTACTCACCAAAGAAGAAACATCAGTACTCCAAAAGGGACTTAAATTCGCTCCAACCAAGAACACCAGCCCTTTTGAGCTTTACGTAGACATACAAAAGTATGTCAGAAAACTCACACTCCCCACTTAGGGCATGTGCTCCATTAGTCACTGTTTGGGCTGTGTTGCAGTTTCTTTGCCAACTATGGTCCATATTTGAAGTGCGGGCCTCAGTTGCCACAGTCAGAGTGGAACTATGGGAGCCTATGTCACAGACTTGCCAATTTTGAAGGCTAGTGCTTCAAAAAACGTAGTCTTCTGAGCCAGTGCCATGGACTGTCTTAAGAGCCTGTGCCTCTGGATATTTCATCAGTCAGACCGGCACTGAGCATATGTCTGATACTATCCAATCTACTGAGCCACTACTATTTTCTGCCCTTGCCTCCAGGTGTGAGGATACATCTTTTGACAGACTTTACAGTGCTACCTAGCTCAAGCAGCCTGACAGTGCTGCCCATTGCGAGTCATCTCACAGTGCTTCCCAGCCCGAGCCACCAGAGAGTGCTGCGCCAGCCCGAAAAGCCTCACAGTGCCAACCATCATGAGCTGACCAGTTCTGGCATCAATGTAACCTGAGCCTTTATACTGTTATACATTTAATAAACTGTGAGGCTCTAGACACCTCCCCACCCTGTATCCGTGCAATTTTACTTTATTATACTTACACTTTCTAATTTGCTGGATGCAGTTGCTGCTGCATTTAGTGGAGTTTTAATACAGCTGACAGAAAAATTGTGGTTGCTTCACTGCAAAAATGTGCTGATAACCAATATTCCCGTTAGAAACAGGTACTATAGCAAATGGCCCAATTTCGACAAAGTTTCCATTCCCAATAGCGATTTGTACTGGGAATGGAGGCTTCTGTAAGAGGAAGGTTAGGGTGTGGCTGCGGGACAGGGAGGATTAAGGTTAGGCTGCTAAAAGGGGGAAGGTTAGGGTAAAGCTACGGGACAAAGATTAGAGTTAGGGGAGGGGTAAGGTACCTATCGTTGTTGGAATCTTTGAACATTCTCCATGCATCTGACGTGCTATGTCTCACCAGAAATTACCATCGCTGTTTCACTGCTGGAGTGTGATCCATCGCAAAAGAGTTAATTGTAGCAGAGAACCACACCCTTAATTTGCATTATATGCCCCCCATCAATTGTTGTTCATGTGTTAGGAAGAAAGGGTAATCTTTCCCCAACTTCATATTTTGTTACTTGGTTCACTATAAATAGGTTTCAATTCAGATTTATTCGCCAAATATTTACTTAACTTTCACCAGATATTCTCCATCTTTTCATAGACCATATGTCCCTTCCATTAGTGACATCTTTCACACATGAAGTCTATTCATGTGAAACGCGTTGGTTATACAACACACAAGCACGTTTACATGACTGTTTTACTCTGTATGAATGAAAAAAACTGACCCCACACTGCACTTCTAAAGCTTTTGTTGACATTACCAATAATGGGGTAGATCCAGACCCCTGCATGCATGTAAAGTCTGTAGTTACGCAGCCATAGAGGGAAGTGCACACCCCCTGCAATCCCCGCTGTTGGTAGAAAATCTAGACACTTATGTGTCCAGTTTCCTACATTAACTTTTACAACTAGGTCTGCGACCCTTCATTTAAATGACTATCCCCGCCTACATAGCGGAGATAGAGCCATTGGGCCTGATCCAGATCAACGATGTAGCGCTGAGCGTGCTAACGCTCAGCGTTACATCGCTGACTCCTCCCTGGCCTCCCCCTGTGGCGGGCGTATGGCCCCTTCCTTACGCCGGCTGAAGGCTACCCTAGCTTCGCCCGGCGTAAGGGGCCATACGCTCACACAGGAGCGTATGGCCTCTTAGAACGCCCTCCCACCCCCATTTACTTACCTCCCCCCCACCCACCAGCAGTAACGTGAGCGTAGGGACGCTGGAGGATGTCCCCTCCAGCGACCCTACAGCGCTACTATTGACGCCTGATCGTTGATCGGGCGTTACCATAGTGACGCCGAGCAACATCTGCCCGGCGCATGCACATTAGAGCTACG
>WWET01006456.1:0-20648 GCA_011038615.1 Limnodynastes dumerilii
TATTATTCATCTTCAAGGACTACATTTTACAAACCTCTCTCCCCATTCGTTCCTATGGGCTCCCATTCGTTCCTATGGCTGCCATTCCTTCCTATGGGCTCCCATGCCTTCCTATGCATTCCTATGGCAGCTCAGAAAAAAACCTTAAAATTCTGAGAAGTGAATCACCACAATAAGTAGGGAAAATGTGGAATGCAATATGCCCTTCATAATTAGATAATGCAGGGGATGCCCTACTAGCAGCTGCACCCACCACCCCTACCATCGTATTCACTTGGATTCAATCACTTAAGCTGGCCATACACTAGAGCGATTATCGTCCCGATCTTCGAATTATCGTGGATTGGTCGAATTATAGCTGTAGTGTATGGTGCCGATTATTGTCAGAAACGGACGATAATCAAAAAATAATGGCTGCCGTCCGATAATCCGATCAGGTGGTTTGCAATAAAAATTATCGTTTATCGCTAGCGATATCGGACAGTGTGTGGGCATTTCTGATAATCGTTAATTTTTCTGCCGATTTTTCCTGACCCCTGTAGGATGTGGCTATGCTGATGTAGATATCGGTCTTCCTGTTTATCTCTCGTGACCCATAATGAAAGATGGGGTCTTGTAATGACAACAGAATAAAGTACCTACATGTCTGGTAAAGAAAGCTATGGGCATATATCAATGTGCAGCTGCGCACGAATGTTCGTCTGCCTACCGTTACCCAAACTACATGTATAACTACCAAAAGACCCAAGATATATATGGATTACCATTAAAGACAGATGAAATAAACAACATGAAAAACCATTACCCAGACTACTTGTATAACTAGAAAATGACCCAAGAAATATATATGGTTTACTATTAAAGACATATGAAATAAACAACATGAACTAAATTTTCGACTTTCCATTTCCGCCTAAAATCCTCTAATGCTGCTGTCAATCAAACTCTGACACGGCCCCTTTTGCAAAACATGCGGCAATAATCGCCTAGTGTGTGGTCAAGAACGATATCTTCACCACCGACAAAGGCAATGTAAAATCGTGCATTTTTTTTTTACACTTTTGAAATATCGGACGAATTATCGCATAGTGTATGGCACCGATGTCGCTACCTGCCGCTAGAGGAAAAATCGGCAGAATTATCAGAAATATCACACTGTGACGATAATCGCTCTAGTGTATGGCCAGCTTTACACTTGGATTCAATCATATACACTACACCCACCATTTTAAATGTATTTATGTATATGTTTGATAATTATATATCTATTTATTTCCTTTAAGAATATATCTATGAAATATGTGAATATTGTGACACCGTTTATATTTTGTCCACTTTTATTGTACTAGAAGTAACTTTACTAAATAAGGATGCACTTTTAATACATAGGTCACCTATTCTCTATTAGAATATAATATTGATCATAACCAAGTAATTGTTTTCTGCTAATATTTTAGATTCTATCACTCACACCAAATTCTATTCTACTGTCTTATTTATTTATTATATAATAATTTTGTCACACAGTTGATTGGTAATTATTTATTTATTTCCTTAAATTGTTTCTCCTAACAAGGGGGTATCATATGGAGAGGTTTAAAAATGTATAAGAGCTCTAATGAATTTTAAACTATGAGTCCCGATCACCAGGTGTAAGATTCTTGGGATTCATAACTTTTAAGAAATATTCTAAGGCAACATGGGAACATTGTTAATATAATATTAATATTAAAGGGGAGGGAGTACTACGGGAGTGCACTTCCCTCTTTCGTGTGTTCTTTCAGACCGGAAGAAATACTGAGACTGGAGGTCTGGCAATGCACAAATGATCAGTTAGGACCTGATTCACACTTAAGAAAAAATTTAGGAACGTTCCTAAATATACAAATAGAGCAGAACAGTAAGAACAATTCACAGATCCTAAAGAAAAATGCTAACCACACCCTTAGCTTCTTTGGAGTGAAGAACGTGCATTTCTCCATATGCGTATATTTAGGAACAGCTGTTTCCCAACTGAGAATCATGCATATATTTAGGATCTTTAATATCCTCATGATTCACGACTAAGCAAAGAAACACATTAATTGATTCAATTAAGAAGCAGATTGATTTTCTTAGGCTCTTTGTTTTATAACAAAAGTAACCAAAAATGTGTTACAAATTGCAATATCCAAAATTGTAGAAAATTATTAAAATCATAAATACTTATTGAAGGATAAAGAAAGTACAATTCAGCTTGCAAAGCTTTTATAACATAAATATCTACATAAATTAGAACTAAGCAGAATTTGTATCGCAAGGTCTCACACAAACAATGCAACATGCTACAAATTAAATTAAAAAATATATAAGTTTAAAAAAGTTTACAACAAACAAATAAGTGAGCACATTTCAAATTTAAAGTAAAATACAAAATGGTGACGTAACAGCAGTTTTAAAATATAAGCCTTTAATTGTTTCAATCAAAGTGAACACATGCATTCATTATAATCACGCAGCAGCTGTATGCTGAACAAACAGTAAAGCATGAGGCAGTGGCGCACCCAGGGGGGTTTCTGGTTGCCCAGAAACCCCCAAGATTGAACATTTTAGAAAAAAATGTTAACATGCTGTTAAAATAAAAATGTAATTGTAAGACCATAAAATAAGGTACGATTCCCTTATTTATATATTCGCAAGTGCGTATAGTTATGAACGTTTATGAAAAATTAATTAATTAAAGGATGACGAGGGAATGCCACGTTGCAAAGAGCGCGAAAATGTGAACGCTCCCATTCATGCGAACGCACGAGCGTATATATTTTCGCGCCCTTTTCACATTTGTATTTATAAATATACTTTCCATAAATGTTAAAACTGTGTGATTAATGGTAAATGTAAACTTTAATTTTTGCATCAGTTTAAACTCATTTAATTCACGTTACCATCTACGTATGTTACGTTACTTAAGTTTTTACGCCAATCAAGTGATATTAATATTTAATATGTAATGTTTGTACTTGCTAGAATCCTTGGGATAAGGTGCACATTTTAGTGTTAATTGTAAAATTGTCGCTAAATGCGTTCACAGAATATGAGCAATCCTAAAAGTGTTGAATATTCCTGTTACTGTAAAGGGATCAGATTTGTTTACTTTTCATTCATTAGACAATGGGATCCCACCAATGGGATCCCAGGGATAAGAGATCATAGTTCCATTGTTCTAGAATAAATAAAAGCTGACTCTTAGAAACAGTCAGCAGAGGAGTTCTGGATTGAAACCTTGAGAGTGGACAGATCTGATCCCTGAATACACTGGTAAGAATCTAATGTATTTTTGGCTATTGTAACATATGTTTGATTGTTAAATTGAAGTAAACATGATGTGACTATTATTGGAACACAACCTGCGTCTGTTTTTCCTTATTGTAAAATACGCATCTATTGAACTACATTGCGTATGCTATTATTGGTTCGCATTGCGTGCGTTACTATTAATTCGCATTGCGTGCGAATTTATTTGCGTATTGATATTATATGCATGTTATGCAATTAGGGAAAAGAAAATTATCTTTACAATGCGAAAAAGGAAAAATTTTGAAAAAGTGGCGTAGCTTCACAGGTGCCGCGAAAGTGGCGTGGCCTAGCGGCCTGTGCTGCAATAGGAAAGTAGGTAAGGATGGTAAATGTGTCACAACATATTCAACAGTGCTTATGCACTGACATAAGCTCTGGTCCATTGTGTAATGTGCTCTACTAATGCATTGTATACTGCTATTGCTATTACGTCTATTACGTCTGCAATATAAAACTACTATTTTAATGTGTAAAAGAAGTAAATTATAAATTACTTAAAAATATAAAAACAGGACTTGTTACAGACAATAACAATGCAATTCCTTAATGTAGATTTATTTTATTTTTATTATTTTTATATCTACATGATAAACTTCCTGCTTTCACATTTTCATATTTTGGCAGTCAGATAGTACGACCATATTATCAGTATTATCATTTTACATGTTTTTTTTTTAACGTCATATTAATTAGCTCTTTACAACTTTAAACAGTACTTCAACCTCTGGTTCATTACAGTCTAATTCGCTCAAACACAGACGAGACGGGACGGGAGCAGAGCTTAAACAGGGCGGAGCTTATTTGTCATGTTTTCGTGCTCCAAAATGTTGGCAAATATGCTAATATATCCCACATTGGAAACCCCCCTTTCAAAATCCTGTGTTTGCCACTGTGAGGCTCTCTGTTAACCATGCAGATGTCAACTTAAGAATGGTAGGTGGGATTCTTATCTTTGTTTGTGCGTATGTTAGGTTCCACAAGGCCTTCTGAATGATTGTATTATGAATCATTCCTAAGTTTCAAGGCCCTCTAGCCACGCATGTGGAAGTCATTTCATTCCCAAGCATGAATCATTCCTAAGTAGCCATTCTTATCTGTGAATCATTCTTACATGGTTTCAGTGTGTAATTTTGAGTTCTGGACATGCTCAGTTTAACTGTTCTTAAATATACGCACTGAAATCCTGTTCTTACTTAGTTGTAAATCAGGTCCTTAATGAGTAACAGAGAATATATTGTATTTACATTTTAAGTTTGGAAAGCAACTTTAACAAAATACCATTACTTTTCATAGGATACAGTATTAAACTTGAACTTCTACTTTAAACTTTAATACTTTAAAACTGTTTGGCACTGACATGTATTAATTACAGGTAACAATTTTAAACTGGTGTGAATGTATATCCATGGAACTGTGCCTTGCCTTGAACTGTGTGACACAGGCTGGCTTTTAGGATCAATGTCAACTGTAGTGTGTGTAATAAAGTTTCACTTGTTTTTAAAATTATTTAATGGCTATGCCTAAATAGATGCAAATGTTTATTGTCAGTGAGCAAACATTACAGAAAGTACAAAAATGCTTTTTTGTTTAAATGAACAAAACCAAAACATCACCCTTTAGAGCTAAACAAATTCACATAACATCACCTTAAGTTATTAAGGGGATTTATTGCATCTGTTCCTTTAGTGTGTACTAGTGGGGTGTCATCGTAAATTCACTTTCCATTCGTGCCACTACTGAACATAGAATATTTTGCTGGCTACACTGGAATGCCTTACATGTGAGGAATTCCCCCCTGCAGGTCTTTCTGTAGTGTTGTAGTTTGAACTGGCGCCTCTTTTATTGAAACCCATAAAGAAAATACCTAGAAATATAATTGTTTGAAGTTTCAAATAATTGTCACATTGCTGTTTTGAGTTTGAGTAATACTGCAACATCCATCATGTCCACAAGGGGGAGCAATGTTCATAGGAATTATTGCAGGTGCTCATCTATAACTAAATACCTGACATTCTCCTTACAACACTTTTATTATATAAAAATAACAATATGCGGCTAATATACCTTGACTCACCATACATCATTTGATTACATTTTCTGCAGAGTTGAAGTCTATTTTCTAGTTCTATTTAAATGTTTTACATTTTATTCTACTTTATTAGAAGCATAATAAAATGCTAGCATGAAATAATGTCAAATATCTGGTAAAAATAACTATATTTTCTAAGGCAAATACTTACAGTCACAGTGTTTTCACAGGTATAAGAAAATAAAATATTTCATGCCCTATTACAGTGGTAATACTGTCTTTCTCCACAGGATTATTTAGCATTCTATTTTTCTATGCATTATCGATTTTTTTTGTTTAAGGCTTTATATTAGGAATTTTACAAGCCAGCACAAGCACTGACAGAGCATTTAAACAATTGCACAAATGACACAGAATCTACAGAGAGATTCAGCATGTTTCCTTGCAGATCCAGCTCACATTTCACAGCAATGATTCTTTTATTTGGCATAAAACATAGAAGTATGAAGCAGAGGTTCCTGTGCTGTTTCCAGTACGCAGGTGATTCAATGGCTGCAATCAGTGTAACTGAAGCTACCAATTCTGTCACACTAGGTTATGGCACATCTCTAAGGTATATGTAAACATAACCAATATAAAGCACATCTGAAACACACTTCACAGGTCACGTGCTCCTTTTTACATACTAGTAAAGTTATCTAATTGTGAGCTGGACCCAGACTTAAGTAAGTGCTTGAAATTAGTTACTCCTGGCCTAAACCATGTTGATTGCAGGAGGAGTCAAGTTAATTGTATTCTTTGCATGCAGGGATATATCTTTGAATTGCTTACTGCACACAGATACTGACCAGCTTTACTATCACACTGTTATTTAGACTTGGGATAGGAAACATCACCTCTCAACAATACTGTTTACAACAGATGAAATATGACTCCCCTGTTTATGACTCAACATGGTTTAGCCCAGGAGTAACTAATTTCAAGCACTTACTTAAGTCTGGATCCAGCTCTTTGTAACTAAGGACTGTATCCAGACTTAATCGATCAAGAGGGCTTAAGGAAGCCTCTTGCGTAAGTCCCCTTGCAAATAACATCTGTGGATACTTGCTCTGTTATTCTGTTCCATGCGCAATGAGTTCTGTACACCAGGGTGGTGCACAGAATGGGGGGCGGGATTAGGCATGCAGAATAGTTGCATGGGGTGTCGTTTAGGAGTTCCATGAAGATCTATTTCATGGTTGCTGACTCCTGGAATTTGGGCCGTTCTCCCGGGACAATCGGCAAACCTCCCAGAAGCCCGACAGATAAAAATTACCTTTTTGAGCCCTTCCACCCACCCGCGCTACGTTAGAATTAGCGCGATTGATTGACAGGGGGCGGGGCTTAATATCGCAATTTTGCATAAACCTGCTTCATTAAGCCCCACCTCCCATTGTAATCAATAGCTTTCTTACGGGTTCTCCCAGAGGTACGCTCTCAATTGTCGGCAACCCTGATCTATCTGCATATGGACACAGATCCACACAGAAAACTTTAAGGTTGCTCTTTGGATGTGGAAGTGTCCATAATTACGAACTATAGAGGGGAATTTACTCCAGGGTTGCCGACTCTCCCGGAATGTCCGGGAGACTCCCGAAATTCGGGCAGTACTCCCGGTATCCCGGGAGAGCCAGCAAATCTCCCGCAAGTGACTTGAGGCCCGTGGTTTCACTGAAACCACGGCCTCAAGTCCTGCCCCCCTGCCTAGCAACACTAGTATACTAGTGTTGCTAGGCACAGGAAGGGACTTGATGACGCAATTTGCGGCATCAAGCCCCGTCCCGACCCCTAATTTAAGTAAAAACGGGGCCGTATGAGACAGGGGGCGGAGCCTAATGACGCAATTTGCATAAATCGCGCCATTAAGCCCCGCCCCCGCATGCGGCGCAAGCTTCTCTCCGGGATCTCCCGGAGAGAAGCTGGCAAAAGTCGGCAACCATGATTTACTCTACTCTTTCGTGTGTAGTTCCAAACCTACATGCGTACGTAAACACACAAGTCTTGATACGGCCAGAAATAACGAAATAAATAGGTAATATAAAGATGAACCACTATAAACAGGCTCTGACTGCTCAAGTTATTTAAAAACAGTGCTCAGCATTTAGAGTCTCTGGAGTGCTGATCACAGCCTAACCTGCCAGAAGCTGACAATTTTGTGCTGTTGCCCCTAGCTGATGTATGCTCCTTCAGGGCCGTCTTTTCCACTGGGCAGTTTGGGCTATTGCTCAAGGACCCCACACATCAAAAGGCCCTTCAACCAGTGGCCTCACAGAGGGGGGAGCATGAAGGGGGTTGATGGAGCCTCCACTCCACACCTTCTTTGATAAACTGTAATGCAGCACCAACTGAATAGATCCTGCCATAAAGGAGCTCAGGCTGGGGCTAATACCCTGGCTCTGAGCTCCAACATGTCTGTGACTTCCCAGTATTGCACTGGGCTCCTCACAGGAAACTGACTGTACCATGTGACTACTGTGGTCACATGGTACACAGTGCAGGATGGGCTGCTTGATCATGGAAGACTGCAGCTGCTGATCTGTGACAGGGGGAGAGGATCTGGCTTCAGAGTTAGGTAAGGAAAAAGACTGAATAAGAAGGTATTATAACTATAATATAGATAAAGGGGGGAGGGTGCATTGATACAGGGGGAGAAAATGTGACTGAAGACATACAGGGGTTGCACTCATTTATATATCACATAAATACACTACATCCATATTAATATTTATTACAATTCATGATTTAACGACAAAATATGCAAAATATTTAAAAATTAGAAAAAGACTAAACTGAATTAAACTCTTATATCAGAACATAGTAATTCATTCCGAGAGAGATTCCAATTATTAATTAATATTAAATATATATATAAATATAATAATTTTTGTACTCTTGCCACTGTTCAATTATATTCTTGAATATTAATTGGAATTTCTCTATCAGGAAGAATCCCGATGTTCCATTATAAGGGCCTCATTCACTAAACGCGTTTTGTTCGTGCCAAATCGCATCGCGGGGCATGGCGGCGACATTGACGCAAAATTTTTTTTTTTTGGTCCAAATTCACTAACACGCGATATTGATGTGATTTTTTCAAACACAGGCGATGTGCCGCCATGTTTTTAGGGCAATTTCATACCCCCTTAATTGTAGTCGATTTTCCCTACCAGTAGAGTTATATTTGTTACATAATAAGCTCTTATTAATGCTGAATTGTGTTGAAATGATTCCCAATAATAGTCCTTTCTATTGCCCCTGTTACAAAACCTTATTAGAGGTAGAATATAAAATGGATAATTTAAGCACCATTAAGGGCCTCATTTACTAAAGTCGTGTTTTTTTCTGCAATTATACATCGCCAGCCATCACCATATGCCATATGATGATCTCCTAGGTAAGTTGGCTCTCAATTTATAACATATATATATGGGACCCAACATTGGGACTCTCAATTTTAGAGTTAGGACCACCATATACAGAAAGGCCTTGACGGTGGCTGGTGGCTTATCCCATATTTAATCAAATAGGTGTAACAAACATTTCTGTGTTTTATTTTACAGATAGAACAATAGAGTTAGTTACTGGTTTATGTCAGTGTGCTGGGGCAATTTTTTCCTTTTGCTTCTGTGGCAAGCAGATTAACCCCTGCCTTTCACGCACCTGTTTAACATATACCTGTAAATTGATTGAGCAACTTCCATTCTGTTTTTATTCTGTTTGTGGGCATGTCTGGGAGCAGTTGCTGACAGGGAGAGCTGTTTCACAGCAGCCATTTTGGAGACTTTAAAGGGTGTCTCCTAGGTAAGTTGGCTCTCAATTTATATACATACGGTATATATATATATGGGACCCAACATTGGGACTCTCAAATTTAGAGTTAGGACCACCATATACAGAAAGGCCTTGACGGTGGCTGGTGGCTTATCCCATATTTGATCAAATATGTGTAACGAACATTTCTGTGTTTTATTTTACAGATAGAACAGTTGAGTTTGTTACTGTTTTATGGCAGTGTTGCTTGGGATTATTTACCTTTTGTTTCTGTGGCAAGCAGATTAACCCCTGCCTTTCATGCACCTGTTTAACATATACCTATAAATTGATTGAGCAACTTCCATTCTGTTTTTATTCATATTCTAAATTACAAACAGCTGACAATTTAGCTGTCATTAGCAGTGCATGGTGGTAAGTACGATAACAATAGGCTTTTGCCATTTGTAATTTATACAGCTTTTTTCTTTTTTTTATTATGTCTTAGCAAGCACAATTCAAGAAGCTGGGAAAAAATGTTCCCTTAATAAAATATGCTTTAAATCTGTTGAAAGTCTTTTTTCATTATGCTCCACTATAATTAAATAAAACTAAGATTCTTCTTCTCTTCTCTTATAATAGAGAGAAATATGGGGCCAGTTCCAGGGCTATGTTTTCATAACGTTTCCTAGTGTAGCGTAATTACTATGCACTCCCCTTGGCACTTCCCTCGGCTGTACGTTTCACGCTTTCCAAACCCTACCTTAACTTTTCCAAGCGTAAATCCTGATGGCTGCACATACTTATGCTGCTAAGCACGCCCATAATGCCTGATTTAAATGCCTCACCCCGTCTCCAAAGCGTAATTACAGGTGTCGTATGGCTGTCACGCCCCTTTGTACGTAGTTACACTGAAGTTACGTGAATGGTTACGTGGCGTAACAGCTGCCGCGGCTATGTACAGTAAGCACTAATGGGTGCTTTTACGGCTAGCGTAAATTCACTCACATACGTAGTTCTGGATCTACCCCTATGTTAGTAAGTCATGTTTACACTGCAAAATAATACATATCAAAAGTAATATATACAAAAGTTCTGCCAAACATTTTAAAAAAGAAGCTCTGGTTTACTCGTGCAAAGCTTCTAGATGTCACATTGCCTTATTTATCAGCCTGCTTTCATTTTTTGTAACACATAAATTCTAAGGAAAATTTTTTTTTTTTTAACACAGCAACTTAAATGCTATGTGAGGCACATGGACATATATTATGATATACTTGCAGGGTTAGAAAAACATATGGGATAGTATTTCCTTTGGGGGATTCATGAGGTCTCACTGTTAAATATAAAACAAATATTTCACATGCCAGTAACAGATTTAAATATTCAGAGAGGTTAAGAAGGTTAGGACAGGATTATTATTCTCTGAATACAAATGACCTCATAATAAATCTATGGTGTCTCCTCATCTCTGACTAAGGCAGAGTATCTTGCACCGGCTAATTGTGTATTATTATGCAGAGACCACCATTTTGCTGATGACCATAATTTCCAAGAGTTAAGCAGGAAATTTTGTTATTAAAGTAATCACCGACAGAATTACTCCTATTATGGCTATGTCTATTAATTCATGCTCGGCAAGGTCACAATTATGACATTAGATTGATTTTTCTCCTCTTTGTTCGATATTTGCAAAGGATACTGCCAACATACACACTGAGCCTCGTAACACTAAACATAAGACTTGTTGTAATTATCTTGTAGCCATTATTGATCAAAGTATAATAAAGCTTTATACTGATCTGAAATGGATGAGTTTGACCTTTTAAATGTCAGTCATGTCCAAAAGGTCAACAATGTTTCCTTTTCTATTAACTTGCTGAGAAAACAGCACATCCAACAATATATCATATAAACAATTGTTACCTTGATTATTGTTTTGAAATGTATCTACTCTCTTTATCCTACACCAAAGAAGGGTGTTAAAAGGTCTTTGGGCCTTGGGAGAATTACAATTATTTTGTTATGATTTTCTGGTCCAATTAACTGTTAATTAACTAATTTGGAGACAACGTCTATGTAAGGTGACCGCTGAGGGATGAAGTGATTTTGGTTAGCCACAATTGCCTGATATGTTATAGTGATTGCAAGGTTTCTCTTCTATGGGCATTAAGAGGGTCACCATGTTGTAAGTTGTAATCCAAGATGGCAGCACAAGAATCTTGTGACAACCTCTGGCAGCTGTAGAGTCCCTGCGCAGTACCAATAATTCTGCTTTGGAAGTCGCCCGTTACTGCATTCTGTGCTGGACCACTCACCATTCATACGAGAAACGCATGGTGGGTGTGTATAGGTATTTATATTGTACGGTAAGATCGTCGCTAAGCCCTTACATGAATTCAGTATTCCGCACACATCTCTTCTTAAGGTTGAGGGCAAGGAAATGCATTCCACATGCAGGAATTTAGGGGGATGTGCCCACATTCCTTCATAAGAACCCCTGTTTGAGGAATGGTTAATAATTAAGGGTGAAGGGCCTGATCCAGACCTACGCCTGCGAGCGTAGCGTATGATCGCCTGGGCGTATAAACTTTCACGCCCATGACACTACCATTGATTGTACCGACTTACGGCGGCTGAACCCTACCCTAACTTTTTGAAGCGTCCGTGCAAATTTTCGTACCGATGCGCTGGTCGTATGGGGCTTAGCACGCCCATACTGTACAATTTAAATGGCTATCCCCGCCTCTGTGTAGTAACTCGAGCGTCCGGACTATCGTCGTACAAAACGCACGCCCCTTGGGCGAAAAATACGCTTAAAATACGCTCGCTGTACGCTCATGTCCTTCGGACAACCGGAAGTTGTCATACTGCACATGCGCAGTGCGTTTTTTCACCCGGTTTTACGCTCCCGACCGGCGTACGCTCGGTCGCGGGCGTAGTTCAGGATCAGGCCCAAAGTGAGTAGTGGATCATGTCCAGGTTGCAGAGTGTAAGGATTTGTCTGTGAAACACTGGTTTGGTTCCACTATAAGGTGTGCAAGGTTGCCCTATGACCAATTTATGCTGGGGGAGTTTGGAGAAGCTGTATATGCAACTGTCATGCTTTGTGATGGGTAAGTTGATGATTAAGTTAAATGGCTTAAATCATTACTACAGGCTGGATCCAGACATAAGTAAGTACTTGAAATTAGTTACTCCTGGGCTAAACCATGTTGATTGCAGGGGAGTCATATTTCATCTGTTGCAAACAGTATTAGAGTTGAGAGGTGATGTTTCCTATCCCAAGTCTAAATAACAGTGTGATAGTAAAGCTGGTCAGTATCTGTGTGCAGTAAGCAATTCAAAGATATATCCCTGCATGCAAATAATACAATTAACTTGACCACCCCTGCAATCAACATGGTTTAGCCCAGGAGTAACTAATTTAAAGTACTTACTCAAGTTTGGATCCAGCCCTACATCTATAATTCCGGAAAATAAGCTTTTGCACTTTTGAGCTGACTTTGCATTGAATATATTTACTGCAGTGTGCTGGAAAGGTACAAAAATTGTAAGCACTACATATAACCCTCTGTCCTCAAGACTGTGGTATGGTATATTCTATACTATCTATCTATCTTCCTCCCCACCGGACACACACAAGGGGCCCCCCGCAAACTTTATATTTTCAAAACTCCCCCAGCAGTTTAAGAGGATGGATGTCGCAGTAATGGTGCAATAATTCTGCCTCTTGTGTGCATGGCGTTGGTGTAGTACATGTCTGTTCTCCAATTAGGTACAGTTAGATTTTTAAATTTATAAACCTCACTCTGCTTTGAATCTAGTACAGGGTTATCAGTAAGTTGTGTATGTTCAGTGTCAGAGAGTATGCCCTGATTCTGGGCAAGAAGGTTCCACCTGAGAGCCTGGCACCAACTCTGGAGGAAAATACAGAATATGATTGGCAACGATACCTAAAACTGAATAAAGAACAGTGCGTATTAATTTCTGTTATCTATTCCCTTGTCACTAGTAGTCATAGAGAAATACATTTGAAAGGATGCTGGTAATATTAGGTGTTCAGGGACCTGTTTCCATAGACACTTAGGTAAAACATTAGAGTTTAGAATTTTAAGGAAAACAGAATATTTATATAAAACAACACTCAGGGGAGTCTCTATTTCATAAAGTGCAATAAAACAGTATAAAGTCAATTATAATGTTTATATTCAATTTCCCGAATAGGTTTACTCCTGATGGAATTACCATAACAACAAGTGCAGGTAATATCCTGTGGAATAATGAACAATTAGAACAATATGCGCAAATAAATGAATCTTGTTGAAAACATTCTTGTCACTAAATCACTATGTGACATTTTGTCGGGGAGCCTGTTATGTGTGCTGCAAAGAGAGGAGAATCGTGCTACAGGAGCTGATAAATGTCCATTAACCTTATTCACATATAAGTGTGTGATCCGTAGGACCTAATTCCCGCTCACCTCCCTGCCCCCCATGTTAAGTGCCTAACAGAACTTACAGATGCCATAGGGCACCCTTAACTACCCATGCGTTTTTTCCCTCTTAAGGAGGGAAAACACGCACGTAGATTCCCCAGCCCACCCATCCAGCCTAATTTACATCCCTGCCCCCACCCACTTTATGGATCTAACCCACGGCATGTCCCTCTTGCCTTAAAAACTATGGCCTGTATTCAGAGTACTGGACGTATAACATGTACGTCCGGCGTTTAGCGATTTTTCTACTGCGCATGCGTAGTCATTTTTTAACGTAATCTACGAACCTTTTTCTTTCTTTCTTTCTTTCTTTCTTTCTTTCAGACTGCATTTACGCAATCTACATAAGAAAAAGATACGTTGATTATGTTAAAAAATTACGACGCATGCGCAGTAGCAAAAAAATTGCTAAACACCGGACGTATATGTTATACGTCCGGTACTCTGAATACGGGCCTATGTGCGATCTTCAAAGTGGCTCCATATGGAGTAATACGCATCTGACTGTACTGTTCCATACCCTGTAGCTAATTCAGTACAACCATAATAATCATTTCATCCTTCATCTCAATGTTACATAAGCCCAGGATAACCCCACACCAGAGTGCAAAGGGATCTAGTCTCCACTAGTGCTCCTAGAGGCAGGTCCCAGAGTAGTAATGAAAACAGAGCTACAGAACAGCAGCAAGAACAATGCACAGAATAGCAGATGAGAGTGTTTACTGTAGGGCAGACATACGTTACACAGGTTATGATGGGTGCAACTGGGAAATCATAATCGGAATACAACAAGATACATATATCCACTAAACTGAGATATCAGAGGAATACAAATGGCAGCAGGGATCAGGAAAACAAAGTACATAAACAGAGGCAAAAGGAAAAAATTCTAGGGGAAGGAGTCACAACAAACACTGAACATAAAACTAGGTTAAACCAAATACATTAAAACAAATGCACAATGGAGCAGATAAGGAGGGAAAACATGACACAGGTCGAGGAAGCCATGGGACCCCACCTCCTAGGTGACGTCACATGGGGTGGGACGGAGCAGACACACTTTAACAGTGGGCCGGTGCACATGGAAGAAGTTCCCTGCGCATTGGTCGGCTACTGAATAGCGCTGAGCAGCAAGTATCGGCGGTAGGACACTCACGATACCTGCTGCTATAGAGCTAGGTAAGTATCAGTGGGCCCCCATCAGGTCTGGGCCCGGGACAGTAGTCCCGGCTGTTCTTCACCGATGGCGGTCCTGCAAGGAAGAGCTGGTACAAACAGATGCATGAAGGAATCAGCAGAAAAACGGAGACCATACAACAGGCATGTCCAGTACCTTAGTCACCCAGAGATAGTTCTATGTAACCAGGCTGGTGATTAGTCAGAGAGATTAAAATCCCACAGCAGCCCTTAGGTGCAGGTCAGGAAAATTACCACAATTCCAGGCAAGAAAGTCCAGGATTTCCCCCTAACAAAGGATACTACAAGCTCGCATCGTAACAGACAAAGAGGGACAAAACAGGACCTGCCCCCTGATCCACCCAGGCGCTACACTGAACTGCCCCTATATTACCATATAATAATTTCCCTTTGCCAAACCTCTTTGTCACCCCTCTCATGGCCCACAAAAAGCACCTTTTGCCCCTACTTTGTATGTCCAGCTGTGTCCTCCTGTGCCCATTAAGGTCTTTATGCCCCCTCTTTGTATATGTATCTTATTACCTCCTCCTTCTTTCTGGCTCTTCTGCCAATTCATTAAAAATCATCATCCTACCTGTGACAGTGTCCTTCGGTGTCTCCACCGCGGCTCGCCTTCTCTGCAGTAAGCGCTGACGATCAGCTTCAGGCTTGTTAATGGCAAACCACACAGAAAGAGTGGGAGGCGGAGCATAGTGTAAACTAACGGATGTCCAGCAGTACACAGCAGGCTGTGGAAAAGGTATTCTCAGCACCTGCTGCAGCCCAAGCAGACTTACTAACAGAAAATGTCGAACTGGGCAGTGCTCAAGGTCCCCTGGATGCGTTGGGGCCAGTTGCCAAAACTGCCCAGTGAATATGATGACCCTGCTAGTCATTAAGGGGCTGATTCAGAGATACGATTTCCACGGCACTTAGGAGCGTATATTTAGGATCTTAGAAAATTCGCATTACTGCACATGCGTAGTAATAGTGCAACGCCATCTACGTAGCGGTTAAGAGCGTAAGTTTGAATCGATCGCAAGCACTTAAGATCTTAAGTGCTGCGAAAGTTTAAGGTCTTAAGGATTTGCATGGAAATGGGCGGGGTGAGGCAGGGAAATGAGGGAAAGTGGGCGCGGGCTGACACTTAGGATCTTAAATAAACGCTACTACGTCACTTAAGATCTCAACTGACAGCGCAGAGTTAGGGTTAGTCAATGGTGGTCTAACTTTAAGATCCACCGCTGTTTGCAAGGGGAGTGACTGTTTATGCAGTGGGCTGTAACCTGCTAAGATCTTAATCTTAGATGCGTATATTTGCGATCTTTTCGCAATCGCATCTCTGAATCAGCCCCTCAATGCATAATAATAAGGTAGATTGTAACAACTTATGTTGCTGTCAGGGGCAGAACTTCCGGTGGTGCAACTGGTGCACGGCACGGGTCCATGGAGCTAATGCTGCGCAATGCTGGGATCGGATTTCCTGCGCAAGCGCAGCAGCTCCTGTCATTCATGTTGGCGTCATGCATGTGAGCGAGTCACAGTGTGTGGCTTTGCAGACTGACAATTGCCTGGCCGGGATGAGCATTGTCTGTAAGGTAAGTGTTTTAACTATTGCTGTGCCATCTCCATACCCCTAATATACCACACATCTAATACATGTGAGGTATATTAGGGCTCAGGAGATAGCACACTCTAAACAGCACATATGGGGTATTTAGTGTGTCTAGGAAAAGCATATGCTATAATGTATGTGGGATACATTATATAACAAGATAATGTATCTTTTGCCATTTTTCTTGTTACTGTTTAGTTTTATTTGGGAGTTTGACCACTCCCCAAACATGGCCGCTGCAGGCTATTCAAATGCAGGTAGTGTCTTAACAGAGACCTCCTGTGTACACATATAGCAAATGGATAGGGACTCCCCTACAGGAGGTGCCTTGACGCTGGGCAGGTGAGCTTAACCTAATATAGCTATATTGTGAACTAAACCTCCTTTTTATTTATGTGCTGACACATAGTGTTATTTAATGTATGTTTGGAGCGCCAGACCTCTTTTGTTCCTTGTATTCCTTGTAGTGGTTACTTTGGTCCTTGGCTGCACCCCTATATTTATATATACACTTGCACATATTTAAGTTGTTGGATAGAAGCGCAGCCATTTTTCTTGTTACCATATATATTATAGTATGGGCCAATCCAAGACCCATCATATAGGCCACATATATTTTTATGGTGTACCAGGGGTCAGTACATGGCTCACTGTATAAATAACATGTGAGGTATTTAAGGAGTCTAGGAACATCACTTCCTCTAATACATATAGGGTATATAAGGGTTTAGAAATGTCACGCTATAGATAGATAGATAGATAGATAGATAGATAGATAGAAAAGGGTGGTGAGGATGCACCTACTTTACTTAAGTCATAACAGGTGCTGGACCAGTTAAATAATATACAAATGCTGTAAAATAGTATTACAGGAAAGTGTCTCTCACCGAGCTCAGCACCAGTTCGGAAACAGACCACGCTGGACCAGAGTCGCAGAGTCTAACCCCAAGCCAGGTATTCACCAGAGCCCCTGATGGTGTGGATGGACTTGGCTGCAGGCAAGGGGCAGGCTTTGGCCCTCCGGACAAGCGCACAGACACAGAGACGGTGAGACGAGATCCAAGGAGAGCAGGGTTAGTAGTTGCAGACAGAGGAGAAACTGCTACTGAAGCTAGATATAATGAGATGATCGGAGCTGTGCTGGAACCAGAGGTACAGGAACACTGGAGCAGGACTTCGAGAGAACCAGGAACCAGACAGTGAGCCAGAGCACATGAGTGAACTCAAGGACACAGATTAGCAGGCTAAGATAGCCTGTGCTGTCTGACAGTGCTATGAAGTAAATGAGGGCTTTAAATAGAGCAGGTGAAGAGGCAGTCCAGCAAGGTAACGAGTGCACCTGAGAGATCATGCTGCAGCAGGGAGTGAACCAGGAAGTGCAGAGGCAAAGGGAATCATGTGACAGGCAGAATGTACACAAAGGCAAATATGCAGGGAACTGAAGGAATCGTGACAGAAAGTCCTCATTTAGAAACAATGTAGAAAAATACAAAAATATTTTATAATTTCATCATAGTTCAAACACCACACAACAGGGCCAGTATAAAACAAAATGTGCAAATAGTGCAAAAAGTATAAAAAAAACCCGGTATACTATACAGCCAGGGACTTATAATAGGATATCAAATAATAGTCAGCTCCATTATAGAAAATAGATAATATAGGCATTTCAACATAATCTCCAACACGACCCATTCCATTAGGTACAAAATACTCTGCTACTTAGTTTTCAACTGTCAGTTACTATGGTAACCTCCTTTGTTAAAGAGACAAATATTTTTTTTAAGTATCTGTTCATTCATTCAAACCAGGTGAGAAGTTGGAAGCTCAGGAGCGGCATGAATTGTACCTAATGGAACGGTTCATGTTGGAGGGTCTGTAATAATGGAGGGATGATACTGAGGGCCAGATTCAATTGTCGGCGGTATTTTCAAAAATATTGCGTCAGAAAAATACAACGCCTTCTATTTAGCGTTAAAAATTTGGAAATTCAAAAGTTTTTTTTACCGCTGCGCAAAAAGAATAGGCAGCGAAGAAGAAATTTAACGGAAAAAAAATTAAACTTTTTGGAATGTCGCAAATCACCTCCTGCTAGCAGAAAATGCCCGGCGCTAATGACAGGTTATTGGCCAGTGTCTCCGCTGCGCAAATAGGCAGCGAAGAAGAAATTTAACGGAAAAAAAATTATACTTTTTGGAATGTCGCAAATCACCTCCTGCTAGCAGAAAATGCCCGGCGCTAATGACAGGTTATTGGCCTGGCCATGAAATATCGTGAGAAGTGATTTGCGACGTTCAAAAAAGGTTTTGTTTTTTTTCCCCGTTAAATTTCTTCTTCGCTGCCTGCTATTTTTGCGCAGCGGTAAAAAAACAATTGAATTGCCGAATTTTTTACGCTAAATAGCCGGCGAAGGCGTCTTTTTTTTCCCGACGCAATATTTTTGAAAATTTCGCCGACAATTGAATCGGGCCCACAGTGTTACAGCGCCACCTAGCATCCACTTATTCTTTTTTCTATTTTTCTGTATGTGTGTCAGAAACCGTTTAAGAAGAGCTGTATTTTTTATTGCAAAAGGTATTTCATCTGGACTACTGGATGATAACTATTACTTCTAATCAATGTGTCCAGGTCTCTGTCAAGACTCATTGAGCCAAAAGAACATCTTCCTGCTTTCAAGAGTTGCACTTGCTGTATCCTGTGACCCACAGATTAGAACTAACCTCTAATCCATCCCTGCTTGTCCTGAGTTGAACCCCATTGTCCTGTGACTTCAGTCAGCTACCCTGCTGTTCTGAACCAGAGCCAGCAGATCAGGGGACATCAGCCAGGCACCCACAAGGGGCATGCAACAGCCATAACACTGGATACCCAGAAGAAAGCAGCTTGGTGGTGCTAGTGATGGCCTCCTACACTGCAGTGTGAGGAGCTAGTAACAGTCGGTTACTGGTTGTAAGTAGGAACCCTTATACCTAAGGTGTAGGAGATAAATTAGGATAATTTATTTACCATGGCAACTAGTGCAACCTAATAGGACAACCATCTGGATCCTGTTACATCTGGTGGTTAGCAGCAGGAACCACGTCCTGTGACAAGTCTATACATTGGTCATGGTAAATTTGTGAAGTGTACATCAACTAGAGGAATATTCTACTAGTACTAGCACATGGTGCCAAGGATCAAGGGAGTAGAGTTGTAGCGCAGGAGGAGGAGGAGAAGAGTCATGGCTGTGTTGGGTTAGCTCAGTCCTTTATGGCTGTGCTGTGTTTTTCTATTTTTTTTATTTAATTCTTTATTTATTTTTACTAAAATACCATAAAAACTAAGGTTTTCTGACATTTTAGGTAAAAATAGGGTTGCTAAATAGATGATGGAGAGAGAGATTATTCGTGGTAAAAACAATAATTTGTAGTTTCTTTTGTTAAAAAGTAGCTCCACTCTCTATTCTATTATCCATATTATGTATTGGCTGTAACAGCTGTGTACAAGTAAAGTGCATCCCAAATATAAAGCAGAGCAGTGATGGTTACTATTTCTATTTGTAATGTATATTATATTTGGTGTAGGACTGACCAGGAAGGGGGAAGACTCTGATGTGAGTTTGTCAGCTGAAAGTAGGACAGAAAACACACGATAATGCTCAGAAAGTCCCATCAGTATTCCCCCACAGTGACGATGTACACACTGGACCAGGTGTGAAAATTAGAGGTAAACAGATGGAAAGTTGTTTAATACAATATTAGAATTGATAAGTGATGTTTCCTAACCCAAGTCCAAATAACAGTGTAATAGTAATGATTGTCAGTATCTATGTAATAATATAGGGAACAAGAGAGGTCCGGCGCTCCAAACATACATTAAATAACACTATGTGTCTGCACATAAATAAAAAGGAGGTTTAGTTCACAATATAGCTATATTGGTTTAAGCTCACCTGCCCAGCGTCAAGGCACCTCCTGTAGGTGAGTCCCTATCCATTTGCTATATGTGTACACAGGAGGTCTCTGTGGCCATTTCTTTTGCTACTGTTTAGTTTCATTTTGGAGTCTGACCACTCCCCAAACATGACCGCTGCAGGCTATTCAAATGCAGGCAGTGTCTTAACAGAGACCTCCTGTGTACACATATAGCAAATGGATAGGGACTCACCTACAGGAGGTGCCTTGACGCTGGGCAGGTGAGCTTAAACCAATATAGCTATATTGTGA
>WWET01006456.1:22081-38938 GCA_011038615.1 Limnodynastes dumerilii
CGAGGGACTTCTTGTCAGCCAAGGACGTTCTTTTGGCAATTATTAACCACTTTTTGGATCCCTGATACTTTAATATTACTAGCCTGGACCACTTTGATTTCTTTATGGTTAATATTTAAGGGTGTGTGTTAAGATAATTTGGGCAATCAGTGAGGCACCACATTGTTTTTAACCATTTACCAGTGTTACACTGCAAGTATTCTGTTTTTTTTAATAATTTCGCCGCTCTATCTCTATTATTTTTTTAATATATACTTAATAAAGTTTGATATTTTATTTATTTCATTAGATATAAGCTTTAATAATGTTAACAATAATAATGAGACCCGGAGTGCAGTGATAGAGGCTCCTGTTGGGACAATTACTTGTTCTGATTTTTTCTTTGCAATTATATACTTTTCCCTCTGTGCACCTCCCAGATGTTGGGAAGTGGTCCTTAAAAATAAAATTGGGTGGTGCCCGGTTCTTTCTTTTTCTACTAAACTGTATACACTGATCATGAAAAAATTATATCATTTTAATGCTTCATAATAAATATAAGTAGACCCTACCAGAGGCAGAAGGCTAGGGGTAAATTTTCCTGGGCCTCCAACTTATAGTTTCTGTGTTTAGATTTTTTTGAGTTTTTAAATACATTTATCCATTTGCTAATTTTACATATTTCAAGTAATAACATTTCAAACCTAGCACCTAAAACTGTTACTTGCGCAGTGGTGCATTTGCTTATTGCTTTCTCTGGACCGGATCCAGACTCCTGTACTATTCCGTGCGACCTGTAATTCTGTATGTGGGGTGGACCAAAGCACCTTGTCTATTTTATACACATTGCAGGCCGGGTTTTATATTTAATATCAGGAATACAATAAGGTCTGGGTTTAGCCCGTTTATACATTTATCTTATCCACACGTTAAAACTTACAAGTATAAGGCAGAATTCTGGACACGAGTGTGGGTTTCTTTTTTCGAAAAAAGGCCTTTCTCTCCCAGGCAATTCTGAAGTGCCTGGGAAATCGATTGCTTTTGCCTTGCCGAGGCTTCCCTAGGATGAATCTAATCCCAACCCTTTTCCTAATCCTTACCTTAACCCTCCCCTTACATTACTCTAACCCTAATCCTCCCTTCCCCACAGCCTAACCCTAAGACTCCCCCCCGCAAGCCTGACCCAAACCTTCACTTACCTGCAGCCTGACCCTTAAGCAGGGTACACACTGGGGCTTTTCAGCAGATAATCTTTCCAATCTCAAAACCAAAGACCAAAGAACTCCTAATAGGCACAGTACACACTTGCAAAAAGCCAAAGATAACTTTCCATTGTTGATCTGGCATAATATGAGCTCCAAAAGATCAAATCAAAAGATCACAGACCATTTCAAAAGATTTTTGAGCATCTTTGGACAGTACACACTGGTAAGATATCTCTGGTGAGCCTTTTGATTGTGTGATTGGAAAGATTATCTTTCAAAAAGCCTTAGTGTCTACCCAGCCTAATACTCCCCTCCCCGAAGCCTGACTCTAAGACTGCTCTCCCCGCAGCCTAACCCTAGGACTCCCCTCCCCGTAGCCTGACACTAAAAGTCCCCCCCCCCGCAGCCTAACATGAAATTCCTCTACCTGCAGCCTAACCCTAAAACTCCCTTCTCCGTATCCTGAGCTAAGTACTACAGTCCTGTGTGGCGGCAGTTTCAGAATGAATGAATGGGCAAGTATGCCGGCTTGCTTGCCCATTCATTCATAAAAATTTCGTAATAGTAGTATTTTGTAATAGAGGCAGACGAAAATCACCTTTCGGCTGCCTGTATTTCTAACCTATTACTATCGGACCAGAGACTGACACCGCTGGACACATAGCTGTCTAGAATTGAATTATTGTGTTAGTATAATTTGGTATTATATATTTTGTAATTTGGTATTATATATTTTGTAATTTGGTATTTTATATATTAGTCCTTGTCTATACACTACTCAAGGAGTCCATTTTTTTCAGATTTCCTTTTTTGGAGAACAGGTGTATTCATTACTAACTGACATGTTTTATGTCTGTGCGGAGACGGATTTAATCTAACGTTATTTTCTTATTTCTTTTGCAAATGCTATTTTGTGCACTAGAGGGAGGAAATTATTTTACTGTCATGCAGTACACTGTACTGACTTCCTATTCACAATATATGTTCATTTTCTAATATACTAATCTTTAATGGAAAACACGGTGGTCTCACCCAGTATTAGTGTTATTGGAATACACAATTTTGTGATGACTTTGAAGATTCTGTTGACGACCAGATGGGACAAATTTTGAACACGATGCAGCCGTCATCTGAATGACTGTAAAATTTGAAAATTACTATTGGAAACGGACATCTAATTCCCTGTTTCCAATAGCGAGAGGCAGCAGCATCGATTAGGGTTAGAACGGGTAAAATTAGGGTTAGGCTACAGGGCATAGAGCATTAGTGTTACAGACTCCAGGGGAGGCTCTCACCAGGGCGCAGAGGCTAAACCAAGGACAGGTATTCACTAAGAGTCCCTGATGGTGGGGATAGGCTTGCTGGCACCTGATAGGTTGTGGCCACGTTCTTTATGAGATAAGTAAGAAGGGGCTTGCTAGGAAAAGTTGAGAAGGAAGATAAGATAAGTGGGATAGGGGAGGCATTTAAATGGGGAAGACAAGGCGTGGTTTGCTAAGTGCGTTTGTTCTTAAGCGAGAAGATACATATGCATGGCAAGATAAAACTGCCTTTGGCATTCTTAAGCCCAGGCCCAGGGTTCGGAAAGATTACTTCGCTTTTGGCAGAGGAGTCATAGCTACTCCAGGAGTTGCATCTAAAATGCAGACTGCTGGCAATTGCCGGCAGTCTTTATTCAGCTGTAGTATGATGGTCTTCCGAAATAAAGATCATCATACCGGTGAAACACACTCCTTTTGAACAACATAAATAAAAATGTAAATGTCCCTGGAATGCTCTACACATTTAAACGTATTTTTTTAGCCATGTTTTGTTGATAAGAAATAAAACGAAATTATTGTCCATAAGTAGTCACTGTCCAGGCTACACTGCTTATTTTACTTTAACGGATACCTCTGTATGAGTTAGCTTGAAAGTCTTGAAAGTGAAGGCTCAGGTGGCTTAAGAAATGAGTGCAAGTAATATTTCTGCATTTTATTTGACTAATAAGCATTGTGCTTGGGCATTTTCCTCTTAGTTCCGATGTGGCTTACTCCTGCCTTGCAAGCACTTGTTTTTTGGCCTATAAATTGATTTGAAGAACCCTCATGTTGTATTACACTCGTTTACATTACACCTTTCTGAAATGTTTATATAGTGATGAAAAAACCTAAGGACCAGTGCTTTTGTTGTAAGAAAAAAGGTTCCGGAACTCACATCAACTCACGCGCGACCACACGACCAATCGCAAACCGAGCAGCGCCACAAGCCGAGCAGTGCCATCACAACCAGCGCATCGGACTCAACACACAAGCAGCCAGTATGCACCATTTTTATGATTTTGCTGCCAAACCTTATAAAAATATTACAACTTGGAAAATCCATTAAAAAAAAGGTGCCAGAACACTGTTCCGGTGTGTTCTATGAGAAAAAAAAGCACTGCTAAGGTCTATTATAGCAATGGAACGTTGCTTTGTGTGACTACTACCCGACAAAATGGAATGTTACTGGAACTGCTTATTTTTATTGTCCTTTATTCTACTGCTTTATAAGTGTAAATGTTCAAGAATATTATTGGCTTTTTCTACACACATTCATGCTCTCTCCTATCACGTCTTCTTTTCTTTTTTCTTTATGCTGCTGTTTATCTGAACTTTAACAAAAAATAATTTTATCAGCATGTTTTGCCCATGAACTTGTATTACTGATCTCAAAAATAAAATAATGAATAGCTTTGAGCTATAAAAGCGCTCAGATTGTTTTTCACAGAAGGGATTTGCATGCTGACTCATTGCTGCTATATTTACAAGCCATTGCCAAAGCACGACAACTGCAAAATTTCTAATAAAGCAATGGAAATTACATGCATCGCAATGGGAGTTGAATACATTTACATTTGATGTGTCTTACCATTTCAGAATTTATTGCATATTACCTTGTTTGTGCATGCCTGGACTTTAATGGTTATTTTTATAGCATAAAATTGTGGTTTTATGATAATATCCCCAATAGAAATATATTATAAAACTGACATATGGGATATACTATAAACCTAGAATTTTGTTTCAATCTAATTCATTACTTGATAGGCAGTGGTGTGTTAGAAATAGGAATTACAAAAGAAAGTTTATCTTGTTTTTCTTCTGTTTTCATTAATGCTACATGTCTACTGACATAATATATTGTACAGATGTGTCTATTAGTATGCACTGCAAATATTTTAGTGTTTTCTAGGGTTATTAGAACAGAGGTCTAGCTAACTTTTGACATTAGGGGAACAAACGTAAGAAAAATAGGCACCCTATATTAAGCCCTACTAGAGTGGCATTTAGCACTCCATAAGGCAGATTCAATTGACTGTGAAGATGGAAATAAGTGTGAAGTGCGTCTACTCCTGACTAATACGGTAGGCAAAATTGGCAGATTTTAATACGTACCTCTATGGAGTACGAGATAAAATCCGCTATTTACATTTGCGCAATGTGCCTTTCCACGTTCAATTAAATTCCCCCCCATATGTCCAACTTAGGTTTAATATGCTCCCATAATAGCTATTACAGGGGCCTATTCCTAAAAATGGTAGGAATCTATATGCCCCCATGGTAGTGCTTAATCTACCCCCATGAGGTATACTGGGGTCTATTAAACCCTGTTTGGAGACATAAGGAACCCTGGCCTGGATCCAGAACTAATAATGCTACATACATATGTCTCCTATCAGTCTTTACTGTGTGTTAGGCAATACTACTTACTGTGCATTAGGCAATAATAGCTTATATTGCACCAATTAACTTGCCGAAAACATGTTTCTAACCTATAAGATAGGGAGATCCGGATCTGTTGCTGTCCGTGTATGTAGATCTTAGCACAAGGTCTGCTTCCAGCCTTGCCTACAAACTAACTGCAGAAGTTTTAACCTAGGAAGAGCAAGACGGCGCTTCCACCCAAAGAGAGATCCCGCAGCCAGCAAAAAGAGCAGGCACCCACCTGCAATTAAGATACCAAAAAACAAAGAAAAAAATCTTGCGGCGCAGTGGAACTCAATAAAAAAATTTAAAGTGAATACATCAAAAACGTTTTAACCTGTCCAGCTCAACAAGCTAAGTAGTGTTCATGTATTTTGCAGATATTCTTAATAAATGTTATAGATAATGAAGAATTGCGTTGTGTTGTCTTCTTAACCTCCTGGCATTTAAGCAACCCTCAAGTTCCACGGGGAACACATGCGGAATTCTGTCTCTTCACCATGCATTTGAGATATGCATAACAAGTTGTATACGGAATAGTACAGTATATTACGTACAGTAATGCTGAGTACATACTGGGGCTTTTTCCAAAGATAATCTTTTCCTAACACACAATCAAAGACCGTTTCACCAGATATCTCACCAGTGTGTACTGTCCAAAGATGCTCAAAAATCTTTGAAACGGTCTGTGATCTTTTGATTTAATCACAGACCGTGAACTCCTAATATGCCAGATCAACCATGGAAAGATATATTTTGCTTTATGTAAGTGTGTACAGAGTCTATTAAAAGATCTATGTACAGTACACACTGGTAAGATATCTGGTCTTTTGATTGTGTGATTGGAGAGATTATCTGCTGAAAAGCCCCAGTGTGTACCCTGCTTTAGGGCGTACCAAAGCCCTTTCATGCAATCCACCATTTCATATGTGGGCCTTTCTGTAAGGGTCTGCATGCGGAAAGCCTGAACATGGGAGGGGAGTGCAGGGGGTGAGCACTTTGTTTGCAATTTCGGAATTCTGGATCTCAAATTTCATTGTATAGGCTATTTACTGGAATTTACTCACAATTCAGGATCTGGGGCCGGATTGATAGTTGCGTAGTTTTCATCTTTATTGCATGCGTAATAGCTCAATTCTTAAAACAATGTATGTAAAACGAAAACTACGTAACTGTCAATCTGGACCCAGATCACCTGTTATAAAGAGAACCAGAGACTATTTTTGTACCTTCAAGATTTCTTAAGACCACTGTTTTGAAGTTGAACTTTAACCCATATTTGATTCACTAGTCCCACCACCCCTTCCACCACGCCTCCTATAGACACAGTCATAATTGTAAGACATCTATACAAGCGCAATCAATATGTCTTCAATGGAGAAATGAAGGTCTGTCAGTCATCAATCAGCAGAGTTATTTTGCTATAAATAGCATGGCAGAAGTAGATTCATACTGTACCTCTATGGGGATGATCAAATAGCATTTATAAATATTTACATAGCTCAGTGTCTGGAAAGGCTGACAGTTATCAAATTAGCAAAAGGTTGCATGTAGATCTTCTAGAGAATATACATTTCTGCTTCCTAGTTGATGCTTTGTCTCTTCTTTGATGTCACCTTCTCCAATCCTTTGTTGTCTCTCACTAGTTGAATTGTCATACATTCTGTGACTTTCATGTTACATTATTTGATTCATTTTCTTGGTAGTGTAGATATGATTATAAAAACAGTTTTAAAAGAAAGTATCTGCATTTCAATTGTACATATTGGCATTTGCTCATATGACCAACCAGCTGGCAACAGATTTAGGTGCAGGTCTGTTATCATTCTGTATAATGCTTGGGTTGGTTGTTTGATTGATTTGTTAAATTCAAGTTGGTGACAAATGAAAATATTGAACATGGTGCCATTATTATGTTCATAACAAGTGTTCATTTTTATCTGCACTTACAATAAAATACATTTTGTATTATTTTGTTAATATGTTAATGTTATAAAGAGAACCAGAGACTATTTTTGTACCTTCAAGATTTCTTAAGACCACTGTTTTGAAGTTGAACTTTAACCCATATTTGATTCACTAGTCCCCCCCACCCCTTTCACCACGCCTCCTATAGACACAGTCATAATTGTAAGACATCTATACAAGCGCAATCAATATGTCTTCACTGGAGAAATGAAGGTCTGTCAGTCATCAATCAGCAGAGTTATTTTGCTATAAATAGCATGGCAGAAGTAGATTCATACTGTACCTCTATGGGGATGATCAAATAGCATTTATAAATATTTACATAGCTCAGTGTCTGGAAAGGCTGACAGTTATCAAATTAGCAAAAGGTTGCATGTAGATCTTCTAGAGAATATACATTTCTGCTTCCTAGTTGATGCTTTGTCTCTTCTTTGATGTCACCTTCTCCATTCCTTTGTTGTCTCTCACTAGTTGAATTGTCATACATTCTGTGACTTTCATGTTACATCATTTGCTTGGTAGTGTAGATAGTGATTATAAAAACAGTTTTAAAAGAAAGTATCTGCATATTGGCATTGCTCATATGACCAACCACCTGGCAACATTTAGGTGCAGGTTTGTTATCATTCTGTATAATGCTTGGGTTGTTTTATTGATTTGTTAAATTCAAGTTGGAAACAAATGGAAATATTGAACATGGTGCCATTATTATGTTCATAACAAGTGTTCATTTTTATCTGCACTTCAATAAAATACATTTTGTATTATTTTGTTAATATGTTAATGATAGCACATGGAACACATGTACGATCATTGCTGGATTCTGTGCTGTGACGCTCTCCAATGGCGGGGTATAGTGACCTGCCATGTGTATAGTGTATACACTTGGTGGTGGGGGGTGGTATTAGGCTAAGCCCTTTGTATCCTCCATTGTAAAACAGTTTGTTATGTACATGGGCATGTGCATAAAAATGAAGGGAGGGTTCTGGGCATGGAAGCTCCGTACTTGCAAAGAGAGTGCATGGGTATTGCACTACCCCTGCACACACAGAATTAGGATTGCATTTAGCGTGCATAAGCCTCCAATGCAGAGACTTACGAAGGCTGTGTGTACCTAGGTTTGGATCCGGTCTTTTGTGCTCTTTGTACCCTTCATGTACTTATAGTGCTGTGGTGCTACAGTGGATAACTTTTACTGGGCACAAAAAAGATAAGGTTCATTACACCTTGTACGCCTTAGGGGTCATGCATACATTATACAATTCTGTATATCAAGGGTTTCCAGGTCTCCTTGCTGGAGCACAGCTGTGTTTAGTACTGACATGTGGAAAGATCCCCTATGATTATGAGAAGATCTGGAAAACATGCACTGTTAATGGTACTTGAGACAGATGCTGATTCTTTCTCTTAACAATTAAGTATAAGTACGAGCGAACGTAGTTCTGGATCTACCCCCTGATTAGATGTTATAAAGCATTTGTATGAGGTTTAAGTGACCTTAACTACTATAAGTAAAAATGTGGCCATAGATTTTGCACATAGAGAGACTGTAATCTGTATTTGTGGAGGTTTTCATTTTCCTCAATAAAGTGTTGCTGACTCACTCAACAAAGACACAGAATGCAGAAAACAACATACAAAATCAATATGGTGTCCCGTAAAAGGTTGCCTGCTCAGGGATTTCTGTAGTACATATAATCCTGAATGTGCTAATTATTTCCCATCAGATGGACAAGGGTCACTTCCATCCGGCAAACACATTAGAAACATTTTTGCTTTTGTTCACGGTTATGAGTTTCAGCGCCTGGAATGTGCCCTTCATACACCATTCCTTTCATGGCTCTGGGTACACAAGTTAGTTGATGCACATGCAGCTTAATACAATTCTTTATTTACAAAAGGTAATTTCAATATAGTCCTGATGTTTCTCTAGTTATTTACTGAGTGGAGATCATTTTTACAGCAAATCAGAAGATGAAACAAACAATAGGGGCCTGGAGCCACAAAAAGAGTAAATATATGACATCTTAAGAAAACAAAACACACACTATCCTATTTACAGAAAGGTTACATTGAGAAATACAGCAATAACCGATTGTCTTCCTTAGATCTCATCACAATTAGTACCTTCATAGAACATAAAAAGCCACAAAAGGTTACAAAAAGACAGAGAATTATTCACAAACTTTATTTAAAAAGCAAATAAATGTACAATTATTTAATTTATTTGGTAACAGTTTCTATAAAGCACTAGCACAATACATAGTGCTTTACTATTGTTTTGGGATATGTGTTTGGCATTGTAGACATAATTAGCTTGCACAGCTGTGTTAGATAAATGGATGACCTAAGCCTGATGATGGAAAATCAAATGATATACTTGTAGTTGGGATCAAGAGATCTACTGCAGTTACATACAGTATTTTCCAAGTTCCATACCTGTCAGGAAGGAACTTCAGAAGTTACCTACACCAGGGTTGCCGACTTTTTAAAGCTTCCCTCCGGGAGAACCAAGAGGGAAGCCATAGATTTCTGCAAGGGGCGGAGCTTAATGACGCAAAAGATAGGGGCATTTGTTTAGAAACCCCTAAACAAGTGAACAAAACCAAAGTATGCTTACACACACAATATTTTTCTATTAGTACATGTAATGCTGGCTACACATTATAAGATATTTCCACAGATCATAACGATTCAGTCACCAGGAATAATACATGCTGCGCACACACTCTCTGACAGTTGGAGCTATCTCCCTCCCGTCTTGAACAATTTTTAATAAGATCAATCAAGCAAGGGTACAAGGCTAACTAACTCTGTATTGTACATACATAATCAGTATTGGGCAGGTTCTACTGCAGCAAATAGGCTTATGATTAAAGCCCCAGCACTATGTAGGCGGTTAATATTTTGATTTTATAAATAAAATTATTACAACTTCTACAAACTTCAGATGATGAGGAATAAATACATTTTTTAGAATGTTTAACACAGTTTTGCAAATTTAGTTCTTGATTTATTTATTGAATCAGAGTCAATTATGTTGCTTTTTTGAGACAATCTATTTTTAAATTATGGACCTAATCCAGAGTTGTTGGTCTGTGACCGTTCCATCCAGAACTGCAACTTCTGCAGCTCTGGAGACAATTTACAGAAAAGGTGCATTCATTGCCAGCATACAAAGGGATTTGTATGGCCAGCGTTTGTGAGGTGTAATGCAGCAGCCTTTACAAGTCTGCATGTTATAAATGTGTTTTTCTTTAGTTTCTAAACAATTTCGTAGTTCTGTACAGCAGGAGATCCGTAGCATGAAATCTGGTGCGCACATGCGCAGATCAGGGCTGTCACAACTTTATTATTGGGGGGGCAAGAATTTAGAGCAAGAGTTTAGATCTCCCCTTGGCACTCCCATCCCACCTTGGTGTGCCCCCCACGGTGCGTAATAGGTATGAATGTGCTGCCGTTAAAGGGGGCATTGTCAACCCATTGGGGGCGTGGTCAATCCATTGGGGATGCAGCTGTGCATCCAGTTTTAAACCACTTTCATATATGTTTAAACCAATATACATATATATAAACACACACACACATATATATATATATATACAAACACATTAGACATACTCCAGTGCTTGCTATGCCTGTACATCTCCCGCTGCCTATTCATCATCTCCCCCTCTCAATTCATCATCTCTCTATTCTCATCTCACCCCTTCCCTCCATCTTCTCCCTATTCTCATCATCACCTCCCCCCTCTCCTTTCTCTTTATCATTTCTCTATCCCCTTCATAATTTCTCTTCATCAGCTGCTCTCCCCATTCACCTTATCTCTCCTTCCCCATCATCTCCCTCCTCCTTTTCAGCTCACCAGTATTCTTATCATGTCTCTTCAGTCCCCCCAGTATCCCCATCATGTGTCTCCAGCCCCTTCCCCCAGGATCCCCATAGTCTTCTTAGCCCCACCCCAGTATCACCTTCATGTGTCTCCAGCCCCCCCCCTCAGTATCCCCATCATGGAACACCAGCTCCCCAGTATAGCCATCATGTCTCCAACCCCCTCCAGGATCCCCATCATGTCTTCCCAGCCCCCCAGTTTCCCCATCATGTGCCTCCAGCCCCAAGGATCCCCATCTTGTGTCTTCAGCCCTCAGGATCCCCATCATGTCTTCCCAGCCCCCAGTACTTCCATCATGTGTCTTAAGCCCCCCCAGTATCCCCATCATGTCTCTGAGGCCCCCCAGTATTCCCCATCATTTGCGTCCAGCCCCCCTCAATATTCCCCATTATGTGCCTCCAGCCCCCCTCAGTATTTCCCATCATATGCCTGCAGTTTCCCTCCCCCCTCAGTATTTCCCATAATATGCCTCTAGCTCCCCTCCCTTTCTGCATTTGTAGCAAGAGGATGACATGTGAGTGCAACCAATAGCTATCTTTATTTTAAGAAAGTGTAACATTGTTGCGCGATGAGTCTTGTTTTTATATTATCAGATAAAGATAGAAGGGTCATCTGCATATCCTTCATTCATACACATTTTATACTCTAATCTAGCATAGCGCATAACTACTGCCGCAAACATGCGGTCTTATTAGCGTCTAGCTAACATTATGGGTTATGATTTAAGCTACCCTATGAATATAAATAATACATATAAAGTCCATTCAGAAGCTGTTTGGCGATTTTCTCCTGTTTCCTCCGTCTGTAGAGATAAAGCACTGTTTTAATAAATGGGAACATTTTAGTACATTTTATATTAACAAACCCTGTGTGTTTATTTGCGTGTAAATGTATGTCTTATTACTTTAAAATCGAATTTAACAAAGCCCGCGAAAGTGTGTACGAGCATGGGAATGCACGCGCACGTGCGTACGCGTGCACGAATTCCCGCACTTTTGCGGTTCTTTGTCTCTAACTATATAGCGATTAATATGCGAATATTCGCAAATATGCTTTAATATTTTTCTGTTTCCACAACTACCATATGCTCTGGGCTATGGGACAGGGTGTTCCCACTGTATTTTAATTAGAAAGTGATCACCTAAAACTTTATACCAGCTCAGAGGCAGGTGTAAGTTTAAAATAGGGGTCATTTTCATGCATTAAATGACCCTATTTGTATTTAAAACACCCCTTACACATATTAAAAAATATAAATTATAAAGAAATATAAAATAAATTGTTTACATTTACATTTTTGCCAAACAAAAGCCTGCACAGCCCATCAACACACACAGATAAGATTATTTAGTTGGTGCTCAACGAGTCCTGAGCTGGCCCTGCCACATATACAGGGAGGAATGAGGCTTACGGAACTTCAGTGTTTAAGACACCATTTTCCACCAATACAACTCCCACATTTCCAGGCATATGTTTCAGATCTGGACTTGCGTGCCAAGGCCTGCCTTTAAATGGAGTAGAACAGGGCTGGGGGTGACAAGGACAACCACAGAAAAGTCTCACACCTTAGCATTCTTTGTGACGTGCCCCATGTTCACTTGTCATGTTAGCTGATGTTTTAACTAGTTTTATTAACTTTATGGGGTCTACTTACTTAGACTTTCTTTTTTAATGAATGAAGCTGTTCCAGGCCCTCTTTGGCTCGCACCGATGCCTAGCGCTTCATTCATAAAATTTACAAAAAACTTACTTACCCTGCGTGGTCCTGCAATGATCTCTGGGCTCATCGCAGGACATTTCATTCATACTTTGCATAAATGAAGTCCTGTGCATGCGCAGAGACTCCAAAACGGGACTTTGAAACTTTCAAGTTCTGGTATAAAAATCACTGCACATCAAATATTTACTTTGAATCTTCACAGTCGGACACGTCTCCCAGACAGGTAAGTTTTGTTTATTATTTTTTTACTGTTATTTACTGTTATTTTACTGTTATTTAAATTTTAAATGTATTTATTTTTTAAATAAAAATATAATTAAAAAAACATTTTTTTAAAAAATTTACACATTTAGGTTTATTCCAGCGTACTCCCCATATATGCCCCCATTTCAACTTCCAACTCCGCTCCAGCATTTCAAAAATATTATGAACTGATGGCCCGCTCTGAAAAGAATGGGCCGGCAGAGATTCCCGATATTTATATGGATCACCATGGAAACTACTATTTTTCATGGCGATCCATTGTTTGTAAATATGAAATCCTTCATTTTCATGGAATAATGCCCATTTTCACATGAAAATGGGCGTTATTGCATGAAAATGAAGTTTGTAAATAGACCCCCCCCATAGTTCTCTTTTTCATGATATTGCGGACCAGATTTCGGATAGGGTAATTTCTGTGCATTGTACTAAATTTGATTTTAGGATGCCATCTTAGGACCTGTATTACTGACTGTTAACAACAAACAAACAAACAAATAAATAAATATATATTTTTAAAAAACAAGATGTATATGTGGTAAATGAAGAATTTTCGTGTTTTGCTTGTATGACAGCTTTGTGTCTTTGTTTCCAAGAAGATAAATGATCGTAAGAATACATTTTAGGGCTACTGATGAATAATATCAATTATGATCCTTTAAAATAATAGGAAAGCTAAATGAGAACGCAACTGAGTATTCATATTGGATAAAATCTACTGCTGTGAAATGAATTTAATAGAGAGAATATACTTTTGACATTTATACCTCTGTGGCATTCATATGATTTATTTCCGTATTGATTAAGTACTTAGATTCAGCCTTCTGTTAGTGTTGTATAACATGTAAGAGGAAACTGATGTAGAGCGTCTCCTGTCTGACAGTTTGGCCTCTAATTAGAGTTACTTTATTCCAAGATGGGAGAATGATAGGTAATGCATTAAGATAAATGTTGATGTGGAAAATGTAATTAATATAAATGTATACCATTGGAGAATTAGTTTACTGGAAACAAATAAAAACAAAAATGTCCAAACACTGATTAACCCTGTTTGTTTCAGGAGGTTCCAAATATCTGATGGAAATAGGGAAATAAACATTCCAAGACATTTGCAAGTATAACCATGTTGAAGGTCGGGATCAAATAGGGTCAATGGGCCTGATCCCGACCTACGCTCATGAAATGCTCTTGCGCATAGTGTATTTATGCCAGCATACCCACGATGCACTCCCATAGGCACTCCCCTTGGTCGTACTTAGTTTTCCTTCTTACGCCCATCAAACCCTACCCTAACTTCTCTGATCCTAACCGCAGGTGTCCGTAAGCTCCTTGCGTAGTTACGATGCTTAACACGCCTAAACTGTACGGTTTAAATGCCTCACCCCGCCCTCGGTGCGTAAATACGGATTTCGTATGGCAGACACGCCCCCTCGAGCCTTGTTATGTAGCTGTTACGCTCGAGGCCCATACGCTCAGATTTTCTGAGCGTAACATCAGCCCCATGCATGTGCCGTAAGTACAAATACCCATTTTTTACGCTTACGCCTGTCGAAACAACACACACCAGCGTAGGTCTGGATCAGGCCCAATGTTTTTTAAGTATTTATTTTAAGCAATGAAATAGTTAGGGCTCTTAATGGTGTAAAGTTTCTTTGAAAAGTTAATATTGTAATTAGATTACAGTAGTTTATGACCAGTTAAATCAACAAAATCCAGAACCCTCTTAAGTATGTCCTAAGCAAGTGAAATATGTTACTTGAGGCATGTGCTATTAGAATAACAAGGAAACTTGAGAATTAGTGCTCCGAATAGAAGTGATAATTATTAGACTCTGAACATTTTCGAGTAAAACTTATTTGGTGCTATATCAGCACACAACAATGTTAATATTAGAAGGCTTAAAACTGATAAACAATGAGGATTTTCAGCATTTAAACCCATGTAGGATAAAACTGCAAAAACTAAAGATTAATGTATTTAAAGTGATTTGTGAATAGTTATTGCATAAATAGAACAATTATGTGTGGAACCTAAAAGTTGAATCAACCAGCATTGCAAATGAATTTCATTATTCATGTTTTTCTTGCCCTTAATTGCTATTATATACAGTTGATCTAATTGATAATTTATTGCCTCTTATAATTGCACCTTAATTATTCCTGGTTACACTCAGCACTTTCACTTCTTTAATTACTCTGCTTTACACTTTTCAATAAATGTAATTGCCTGAAAAGTGTTGTGGTTCTGGTATGGCCTCAGTCTGTGCCATGCTCAGTGGCTGTCCTTGTATGAATATAAAATGGCATAGAACTCTGTCACCGACTCTAACTACTGCATACATTACACTCTGATTGGCTACAGGTTATTCCAGGCACACCCTAGTCAATCCTGGTTACACAAACTGAATTGTAGGGTATACAGAAAATATTAAGACAGGTTCATCCAGAATTTGGGCCTGATCAAGATTTCCTAATGTACAGAAATTATTTCCGACGACGTGTCACTCCAGAGCTGTATGCCTAATCCCTGCAAACCTGCAAAGAAGGACTGGGATAGGCCAAGGCTGCCGACTCTCCCTGAATATCCGGGAGACTCACGAAATTTGGGCAGTTCTCCCAGTATCCTGGGAGAGCCGGCAAAGCTCCAGCAAGCCCTGACCAGCTACTCGTAATCCCTTGATGATGTCATCAAGCCCTGTCCATCCCATGTAACGCTAGAGCTTACATGAATGATTGACAGAGGGTGGGACTTAATGATGCAATTTGCACAAATAACATCATTAAGCCCCGCCCCCTAACAGCCATCTATGGCTTCCCTTCGGGTTCTTCCATTGGGAAACTTTAAAGAATCGGCAACCCTGGGATAGGCATGCAGATGATGGACGCAGATCTGTTTGGTAGGGTTCTATGTACATACTGTAAGTGTACAGAACTCCTTGGTCCAGACTAACTAAGCTGTGGGTTTTGAAAGAGTTTGCCCATAGCAACCAATCAGATTCTGGATCTTATTTAACTATTGCATTCTGAATGTCAGCTAGAATCTGATTGGTTGCTATGGGTAAACTCTCCACTCTTTCAAAACCCTCAGCTTAGTAAATCTGGACCCTTATGTGAGACGGATGAAGACTTACAGACCTCTATGCGTAAGGAACATGCATAGAGGTCTGGATCAGGTCCTTTGAGAGCAAAAAATGTAGACTAATAGTGTTAATAATTTTTCATTGTTTTACATGCAGGGAAAATACTTAGCTATTGCACATAGAACTTACAAACTGTGTAGCTTTATGTTTTTATCTATAAAGTTCAGGGAGGAAACCTCTCAATTCTAAATCTGTTATAACCATTTAAATTTGCTTTCCCTTACACTACAATAACCAGCCCACGATTGCACCTGTTTATCTCTTACTTTTGAACTCTGCATCAGAGTTTTGTTTTATTTATTCTGAGGGCAGTATTCATTTGGTACAGTGCATTAAGGGAATAAGCATTTTCTGTAGTAGGACAGGTTGCTGACTGACAGATTGAAAAAAAGATTTCCAATTCCACATTCACATATTGACACTGAAATCGGATTATCACACTTTGTAGATACATTTGCAATGCATTCTGCATGTTGTCTTAGTAGCAGCCCACAGCAATTAATACAAAATCTGCACACAGTCACATTCATTTAATAAAGGCCTCTGCTGGATTGGAGACACCATTTCTTCCTGTGATGTGCACCCATCCACTGCTCAAGAACTCTGGTCAGCAGTGGCATAGTTACAGGGGTCACAGCGGTCGCACTTGCGACCGGGCCTCTGAGCTAGGGGGGCCCAGCACAGGCCCCCCGCCACTCTCCAATAGTGCCACGCTCATTCTGAGTCCAGCGAGCAATGTGCCGCCCACCGCAGTGTACCGTCCCGCCCACCACAGTGTGAATCAGAGCGCACACCGGAAGCTGTCACCCTGCAGCGCACCAGCCTGTCACTCGCCTATCTTCAGTGGACATGATCATACAGGCTGTTTGAGGTGCTGCGCTCCACTACCCACTACGCTCCACTACGTTATGGAGTAATGGAGTAAACAGATTGGATTTTTTTTTTGTAGGTGGGGGGGGGGGGGGGAG
>WWET01006456.1:41306-57122 GCA_011038615.1 Limnodynastes dumerilii
TGAGGGGGATTTCTGGAAACTGGGGAGACATGAGGGGTTATTAGAATCCTGGAGAAAACACATGGAGTATGTATTGAAAGGCCTGGGTGATGATTTCTATGGACACTGACAACATGGCTCTTGTGTACCAGCTGTTTTCTTGGGTTGCCATGATTGCTGATGCCGTTTGGCTGTCACTTCCTGATATCGATGGGCTTCCGACCGGCAGCTGTGATGCGGACATGCTCGCATGTGGACTTGATTGGCGGTGGCATGGTAAGTGTTAACTTTAAGCCTCGGCTTCCTTTGTATTGTGGTTAAAATAATGTTTAATTCCACACTCAAATGATATTGGTCCAAACAGTAAGATAGTTGTAGTAGTTATAGATATTAAGATTTGTATCAGAACTTCAAAATATGTGCAAAAACATCCCTAAATGCAGAAGTAATGCAGAAAATGTATGTAAAAAAATTAAAATAAATTATGACTATTTAGTTCCAGCATGGATCAATGTATACTGTGTGTCTGTAAAAGGGGTTAGGTGAGTAGAAGTCAACTCACTTACTTTACCACACACAGGTCAGCTTACACATTAGTGGACCATAAAACGTGCATGTCAGACAGGGAGTATTGGGGGAGGGGCTGATGGCACATGATGGGGAATATTAGGGGGGCTGGAGACATGATCAAAGTACTGGCTGCAGACGTGATGGGTTGACCACACCCCATTGTTTTGACCACGCCCACAATGGGGTGGCCACGTCCCCTTGGAGGCGCCGGCAAAAAAATTAAATAATATATACATAAAAAAAGTTGTGACACATACAGTTGTGCTGTATGCACCTACACACCAATAGAATGAGAAGCAATCAGCAGCAGAGTGCAGAGAACTATGGATAATAGTGTTGTAGGTCTGGCATATTGAGTATAATATTACCCACAAATAAAGACAGGCATTGCCCATAAAGTGAATATTAGAATAAAATGTTTCAATGAAACATTGAGGAGGGAGAGAGTCCCAATGCGCTGATTGCACTCTACACTTCACCTCATCATCTAAAAAGAGACAACAAAAAACTTTTTGGTCAACTCAGCCCATGAAGCAGACACTGGTGGAAGAATTCACTGCTCATTAGCAACTGTGCATTGTGATTGCTGTACGTCACATAAAAATCCAATCATCGGAGTCACAGTGGATTAATGAATGTGACTAACAGTTTTTATTGTCCAGCAATGAATATTTGGAGCACATTTCTGTTGAGCAGGCTCACTTAATGAAGCAATCATTATAGTCACAATGGGCTGATTTATCAAAAGAAAAAAAGCTGTAAAAACAAGAAGGAGGATTTAACAAGCTGTAATTTAAAAAACAAAAATGCCCTTTTTAGTTTAATGTTCTCATAAACTTATTTGCTAAAACACAGGCTTATTTAATGTGTCATTTCACAAATGAGCTCCTCTCTATTGAGATCTATTTTGGCGAAGTTATATTAACAATTTTATTTAATGACCACAGAGTGTATTCTTTATATGTCTATTTATGGGATACCGAGGAGCGCTCTGTATCTGATATGTTTCTCTGTGGATTTTGTCATCTTTCTTTTATTGCATCATTTGAAATGAGTTGCCTTGTCTAGTAGACTGAGTAAACCAGCCATGATTTGTTTGTGTCTAGTTGGAATCATAGAAAATGCACTGAAAAATGAACAATACGAAAAGTCAGAGAACTAAAAAAAAAAAAAATAGAGATCCACGTTAAATTTACAATCACACACTCAAAAGAGTGAATTCACAGAAAAGAGAAACCAACATTAAGTTAAACCATGTTTTTGGTGGGTATTCATTATGTAGATGGGAAGGTACATGGAGAGGCTGTACACCTGGGACCTGATGCAGAACTGCGTTTACACTTATTTTAGGTGGAAACAGAATAATATCACTCTGAGCATTTGCAGAATGGGAGCAAATACAGAGCTGTCCATCTGCCTGGGTTTGCTTCCATTTGATCTGTAGTGAAACGGGGAGTTTATTTATTATTTATTAACCCGTTTTCATCAGATTACATAGCGCTTTACTGAAAATATTTCACATTAGTCCCTGCCTCATTGGAGCTACATACTAAGGTCCCTAACACACACACACACTAGGGTTAAAATATTCAGCAGCCAATTAACATACCAGCACGTTTTTGTAGTGTGTGAGGAATCTGTAACACTAAGTGGAAACCCAATCAGACACGGGGAGAACATACAAACTCCACACAGATAAGGCCTAGTCTGGGAACCAAACTTATGACCTTAGCACTGTGAGACACAAGTGTTACTCACCGAGGGCCTGATCCAGACCTACGACCGCAAGTGATCGTACGCCGGTCGGGAGCGTAAAAACGGGCGAAAAAACGCACTGCGCATGTGCAGTATGACAACTTCCGGTCGTCCGAAGGACATCAGCGTACAGCGAGCTTATTTTCTGCGTATTTTTCACCCAAGGGGCGTGCGTTTTGTACGACGATAGTCCGGACGCTCGAGTTACTACACAGAGGCGGGGATAGCCATTTAAATTGTACAGTATGGGCGTGCTAAGCCCCGTACGACCAGCGTATCGGTACGAAAATTCGCACGGACGCTTGAAAAAGTTAGGGTAGGGTTCAGCCGCCGTAAGTCGGTACAATCAATGGGAGTGTCATGGGCGTGAAAGTTTATACGCCTGGGCGAACATACGCTACGCTCGCGGGCGTAGGTCTGGATCAGGCCCCGAGCCACTGCGCTGCCCAAGTTTCACTATATTTAAATTATAAAGAAGGTAGTTTAGAGCTGCTTTGCTCATACCTAAAATGTTACACCAGCTCAGGGGTTTGTGTAAGTGTAAAATGGAGTTTACTTTTATTAATTAAATGGCCCTCTATTTATTTTAAAACACATCCCTACACATGTGTAAGCGATTAAAATGTTAAATTTATGTATCAATTAATTATTATAGCAATCTTTTGACCATAAAATTTAAGACAGTGATTTTTTTTAAAGCATGAACAGCAGTGTATTTCCATACATTCTAATTAGGCATTGGCCACCGCCAGAAATATGGGGCCCAGGAGACATCCGCGGTGCTCCACCCCTATGTGGCTGCACAAGTGACGTCACACA
Source organism: Limnodynastes dumerilii (assembly GCA_011038615.1). NCBI lineage: Eukaryota > Metazoa > Chordata > Amphibia > Anura > Limnodynastidae > Limnodynastes > Limnodynastes dumerilii. The sequence goes on from WWET01006456.1 coordinate 44,430, forward strand.
GGGGCAGGGCACCGCTGACCAGCAGTGGGCCGATGCACAGGGAAATTCTTCACTAATGTGCAGCTCTCAGCAGCGAGTATTGGTGGTAAGATACCAGCAATACCTGCTGCTGCAAAGCTAAGGTAATTATTGGCTGGCCCAAGGCAACAGTTCCAGCTGTGCCCCCAGATGGCGACCCTGTTAAAAAGAAGTCTACTACATATTTTAGGTCTTTCATTTGGTTGCCTGCTCCTGCCTTATGACTTTTCCAAGCTCAATTCTAAATTGCAGATAAAAAAAATAAAGATATACAGTATTTGGGTTAAAAAAAAAAGGTTAGTATGAAAACTAATTTGGTTTGTATAAAAGCTAATTATTTTCCCCACAAATTCTTATAGTGCAACATGGCTTGTCCTGGTATACACTTGTTTTTAATGTTATTCTCAAAGTCTGAATTAGCCCCCATATGTGCATATGGGTAATTTTTTGGGACTGATCCAATGCTGTTACTGGGGGTTCTTGCTCCCTTGAATGCTAGTGCATGTGCAGGGATATGAAAAACAATGCTTTTCGGAGTGTTTATAGGGTTGTAGAACGCAAAATAGTTTGTGCTTGTCAAGGCATGTGCCATTTTAGAATACCACCCATTGTAAGAAAATATATTTCCACTTTGCTGGCAGCCCCAATTGTTATGCCACCAATACACAGATTGCTGTGTAATGTTCCATGTGGTGGTAATATCAGTTCTACTGTGAAACTAAGGAAGCTTAAGCTTTAGGACCCTTAATCCTGGAGGGGCCCTGAGACTTTTTTTTAGTGCTTTTTCAACAAAATCGATGGTGTTTTGTGTGTGTGTTTTTAAAATAAGGTTATTTTAATGATAAAATCATAAGCCAATGGGTTGAAATATTGACCTTAGAATATTTTCTACACAGGTAAGGCTTCTGGGTATCCAGAAACCCTTCCTGATCACCAATGGCCGTCAGACACTTTATCTATAGCTCTGACCAGAGGATGGCTTTTATGATTTGGTGGGATGCAGAATAGAGAAAGATCCCTAGTTACGGCCCTGGCTGCCAGTGTCAATGTGTACATTGAAGAATATAACAGCAGTTACTCAGACCTCAATGCTGGTGGGAAGGGGCTCACTGTATGGCCCATTTTCAAGGACTCCACTCTATCACCCCGTTTCTGCCAATTGGGCCTATTGACCTTGTTGGATGTTGCCCTATTGTTGCTGGTTGCGAAGGGGCCCCCATAACAGTTCAATCTTCAGGGTCCCAAAAATGTAGTTCTGCCACTGATGTCCACTCATATATAAGTGAAGCATGATATGCACCTTTTAGGGTAGAAGGATATGCCCTCTGTGGTCATCTCATGGCAATGTGCACATATTCTGTGTTTCACATACAAAATCTACCTGTTTTGACTGTGTATTTCAAAATGAATCTCAGTATACAGATGTCAGCCTGCACTAATTTAACAGTGACAGCTTTGCCGAATGTATTTAGAATGGCAATCTTGTTAAAGGCACACTGAGTGGGCTGATTGTAGTTTGCAGTATACCGTATGTATATGTACAAATCGGCATAAACATGTTGAATTGCAGGGGGAATCCAAATGACACTGGGGTCTATTTATAAAGAAAATTTTAATATTATATGTTATAGTGCCAGTTTTGAAGCGAAAACTGGCATTATTGCATTAAAATGAAGCGGAGGATATTTACAAAATGCCGGAGCATAGTTTTACACTCCGCTTCTGGTGTAAGACTACTGCCAGCTCAGGCTGGCGTTAGAGGTAAGTATTCCAGCAATGTCCCCATATACCCCTCTTTTCCTCCCCTTAATAGCTGTTATTAGGGGGAGGAAAAGGGGGTATGTATGGGGAGACCACCGGAAAACAATAAAATATCCTCTTAGTAAATATATATATATATTTTTATAACAGTAGGACAATATAAGGTTCGCTCACCCAACCTTAAGTAACAATAGTGTCCATAAGTGCAGTCTTTGCAAAGTTCACTCTTAGCACTAGGCACAGCATGTGCCGCGTCTTCCCCTCTGTGTATACGGATCCTGAATCCGGAACAAGCACTAAAATGAGAACAGATAACAAGGGGGCGCCTCGTAGTGCAGGTAAAAGAGAAATTTATTTGGACACACGCAATAATGACCAAGCAATGTCCCCATATACCCCTCTTTTCCTCCCCCTAATAGCTGTTATTAGGGGGAGGAAAAGGGGGGAATGTATGGGGAGACCGCCGGAATACATTAGAAAATCCTCTTAGTAAAAATATATATATTTTTTTTTATAAGTAAAAAAAATTAAATTAAAAAAATAGAAAAAAATAAGTACATTTTAATAAACTCACCTGTCCGGGCGACCCATCGGACTGCAGATGTCCAAGTCCTGGCATGAATACACTGCGCATGCGCAGTGCTTCTCATGTCGGGACTTTTAAATTTCAAAGTCCTGAATGAGAGTTACTGCGTATGTGCAGTACTTCATTCATGCATCGCATGAATAAGAAGTCCTGCGATGACCCCTCGCAGGAGGGGTGAGTATTTGTAAATACTGTGAATGAAGCTGCCAGGTTGGCTGCCTGATGCAGCTATGTTCACAGTGAAACGAAGCTGTGTATAAATAGACTCCTACTGTGAGAACAGATTTAGAGTTGAAAGGTGATGTTCTCTAACTCAACTTTAAATGATAGCGTAAACATAAATCTACATAATAATTTAGTTGCATGTGCAAAAGGAAAGTATTTTTTATGCATGCAACAATTTTTAAATTGCACCCTTTCTGTTTTTGTTGTTACTCTTAAACTGTGTATCGGATTTAGTTTTTACCCCAAAATGCCATTATTTTTAAAATATAATTGCAAAAATACATTTTGATGTTAGTTTCCTCTAAAACGTCTCTGTACAACATGTTAAGCATAGTATGTAGTCATATATTCGATGTTGTGTATATGTTTATTCTTATAATAAGCATTTTTATCTTTAGGGGATATTATTTGTCAGCTCTATTCATTATTTAGATAATGATCACTAAAGGTATTACTAATGACGGTGTAAGCATTGATTAGCATGGGAGATTTCAGTTTCTAGGATACAGTTCTCAGGAACTGCACCAGCGTGTTTGAGGGTCTACTTGTGTTGACATAGACATGTGGATTGTGCCAAGTGTCAGAGTGATCTCCATAGATTCTGGAATGCTTCTGTTTTATTGTTCTGCAGCAGAACAAAATCTTTGCAAGGTGATCCATGGTTTCAAGAAAAACAAATACAAATTCCCTCTAATTAGTCATGCTCTTTGTTTATAAGACAAGAGTATCATAGGAAACAAACAAAGAATCTATGGCACATTTATTGGCCTACAGTACAATTGGCAAGGCAACATTTTCGTTCCTTCTTTTTTTTATTTCATTTAGTTTTGATTGTGTCCAAAAAAAAGCATATTGGAGTAATGGGGAGGTGGGGGAGGGTGAAATACTAACAAAGATGGAATCCTGGGGGCAGATCCTCACCTCCGTCTGACAAACATGTTACATTAGCGTACCGGCGATCGTACACAACTTTGTTACGTACAATCGCCGGTATAAAAAAGGGACATTTAAATTAGGAATCAGGGCGGGTGAAGGCCCGTTATGACTATGTCTGTGGCTGTAAGTGGTAATATTTAAGGTAGGAACTAAATTGAGTAGGGAGTGCAAGGGTGTACACACCCCACTATGAGATCGCACGGAGGGACCCATGTACATACTTAAGCCGTGCGTGGGTCTGGATCTGGCCCTTGGTACCTGTATATGGATGAAATAAAGTTACACTTTCATAGTATTTATTGCAGATTACAGGCCAGCGCATAAATTGCAGTTTTGTCAATGGGGCAGTATGGTGGCTTAGTGAGTAGCATTTGTGTCTTACAGTGCTGAGGTCATGAGTTTGATTCCCGGCCTAGGCCTTATCTGTGTGGAGTTTGTATGTTCTCCTTGTGTCTGTGGGAGTTTATTACGGGTTCTCCAGTTTTCTCCCACACATGCTGGTAGGTTAATTGACTTCTGACTAAATTAACCCTAGTGTGTGTGTATATGTGTTAGAGACCTTAGTATGTAGCTCCAGTAGGGACAGGGACTGATGTGAATGGTTAATGTTTCTTGTAAAGCGCTGCAGACAGTTTGTGGCGCTATATAAATAAGTGATAAGAATCAGTGAAATGAAATAGAAAAAGTAGATAAAAATACCCTAAAATCTCCTGCAGACACCAGCAACCATAACAATCCTGCTCCAGATCCCAGGATCTCCTCCATTTCCTCAGGGAACCTTATTTTTATAAAGAATATGAACTCTTAATTGAAAGAACTATTACTGAGTTAGCAGACAAAATAGGCAAGGTAAACATTAAAGACACTATATATGCAAATGAAGCAGTTCATGTTCAGACTTCACACACAAAGATCATTTTATGCTCGTACTAACTGTACCCTGGCAACAATGGGGTGGGTCCCCAAAAAAGTGTGCAAACAAAAAAGAGAATAAGAAGTGCTTTTATTTTATTCACACAATTAAAAAAGAGAGAACAAATAATAACAAAAACAATTATAATAGCACTATCGTTTGCTACTTAAGATACAGACTTAAGATACAGTACCACTGCATAAAGTTAGTCTTTCAATTAGCTGTTGATCAGGCAGCTAAATAAATGTAACATAATGTTACATATACCAGAGCTCTGTTTGTGATGCAATGTTTTGCTACAATTTGTTGACTATCTACAACAAGTTAACAGTATTGCTACAATATCTGTGGACTTTTACAAATAAGCTGTGGAATTTTATCTGGATTATTCAACTAAATCAATGTTCTTTTCCCTTCATGGTTCTGTGGCAGAACACTAGGAATCAGCATCACAAACAGAGCTCTGGTATATGTATATATTACATTTATTTAGCTGCCTGATCAACAGCTAACTGAAAGACTAACTTTATGCAGTGGTATAAGTCTGTGTCTTAAATAGAAAACGATAAATCTATTATAACTGTTTTTATTATTATTTGTTCTCTCTTTTTTAGTTGTGTGAATAAAATCTAGACTCTAAAAGCGCTTCTTATTCTCTTTTTTGTTTTCAAATGATTTTTAAACCTGCTTAAAAAGCAGCCAATCCACCCACCAATTACCTGCCAATTTACAAGTGTGTACGCTCCTACGACGGCTTTAGCCAATTATTCTCCTGATTCTGACGCCATGCTGTGCCACCTATTTGTAAGATTGATAAGCAGTCTGGCAAAGATTGGAAAAGTGTGTAAAGTGACACAATCCTGACAGCATTTGTAGGTTGGAGGTCAGCTGTAAAACTGGATAACTGTGTATCATATGGATGTTGTATCTGCAAACGTGTTCTGCTGTAGGATTGTGTAATAAGTCTGGGGTCTAATCCAGATCTCCATGCATGGTCCGTACACACGGATGTCTAAATCTGCATGGAAGAGGGATTAAACTCCCCTGTCACTCCCCTCTCTTGTGTGGACTTTGGATGACTTACTGTATGCGTCCATAAGCCTGCCTTAAAGTCGTGAGTGCATGCACAGTGCCAGAAAATCACCCGAATTCCGCAAGCAGACTGCTGACGTTGGGTCACCAATGAAGTTTAGGATTAGATCCCTGCTCAGGAGTTGGATTTGAACAGGGCCATAACTAGTGGTGTGCAAAAGGATTGACCGCCCAGGGCGCAAAGCTTAACAAGGGCACCTTTAATGTTAAATTGGCTTGGAATTCAGAATCAAGGGCCATCATTTCTCATTTTGGTCCCTGGCTCTATAATTTCTAGCTATTGCTCTGCATTGCAATGAAGAAAGAAGGAGAAAATGAGAGCTAGTAGTTCAGAATGACACAATTTGTATCATTGCAGCTCCCCATCGCTGTATGATAATATGATCACTGACCACTTTATGATGCTCGGCTACATGAATCGCATTATCACACATTTATTGGTCACCATGGGGTATGGGGGAACTGAAATCCAGGAGACTCATGAAAATGACTGAATATTAATTCTGTGTCACATTACTAGCATATATGCTAGCCTCCAATAAGCAACAGAACACCAGCTTGTCTAATATCCCAAAAGTATTGAACAAACCATTGCATCCAAAACATCTATATTCAGACAACTAATTGTTGACCTAACGAGATTTTTTTTATACTGTCTTTAATTAAGAACAATAACATATGTATATGTGTATATGAAGCCATTGAGTCGGTTAAGTTGCTTTGTGTTATTTGTTAATTTAAGAAATAATAAAAACGGAAAGCTTTGTGAGTTTTTCAGAGTCTATCATGTATGCCTAATTGCTATTACAATTCATTTAGTGCAAAATCACTTTGAGTTATTTTTGTGCAATTGTTACACAACGTCCTTGAAAACAAAGAAAAGCTATAATCCTTTAATAGACCAAAAGTCAATCAAGTGCTACAAAGGCAGCACACACAAGGGCAAGAATCTGGAACTGCTAGAAGTTCAAAATACCACCATAAAACCGGTGAATGGCTTTATGATGGTGGTAAAAGTTAACTTTATTGATTAAATGGCAGTTTACCTTCAAGGCAACATTCCCCATTGCTACTAGTTTCAGAACAGTGAGTAATTCTATAATAACTTTGTGATGAGTTAGGTAGATTTTAAGCTTAATCATATTCATGGGTCTAAGGGGAAGCAATATTAATATTAATATATTCCACACCCTCTTATTGCTTTCAAATGTTATAGTTGATATGGTCTTCAATGCTGTGGTAGTAATATACTAATTTGTAACACTAAATAAAAACACACATGATGGTGAATGGACTGTTATAAAAGATTGTATATTGCATTTTACAATGTTTCTGGTTTATGCTGTTAAAGAACTGTGTTACCTTGGCAAAGATTTTCTTTTTTCAGTAGATTTTCTTTATTTTCTATCTGCAATAAAACTGGTTGAAAAAAATGATGCTGCATTTTAGGACAGACTTTAAAGGTTTATTTTTGGAAAAGATTTAATCATTTTTAAACTTTACAGAATGTCTTTTTTTTGTACTTCCCAATAAAACACCAGGATGCACTAAACTATTTCCATGGAATAAATAACTGAAAGCAAGCATGCCAGCAGTTGGAACACATGTATGTTGTAAACATGATATTTAGAACATCTTACATAGCCCTATAACCTTAGCTGCCATTGGGGGGATGGGGGACAGCCAGGATTAGGCTCCCATCTCTGTCCATCCGGGACACTTTTGGATAGAGGATGCCTTTGCTGCCTCGAAAATTCCATTTTAGAAATATAAACAGCCAGAAGGCTTATTTTCGGTTGTCTCTATTTCTAAAAAGGTACTTGTTAAAAACTTTAACTAATGAATGGGTAAGTATGCCGAATTTAATTTTCAGCATTCTTACTCATTTATTAATTTTGAAACCGCAACAGCGGACCGTTAGCACCTCTGCAAACCCGCCATTGCACCACTGCAGACCCGCCAGGCAGGGGAAGTTTTAGGGTTAAGAGCCTATGGGGAGTTTTAGGGTTAAGCTGAAGAGAAGAGAGTCTTAGCGTCAGGCTGCGGTGAGGAGAGGGTTAGGGTTAGGATAATTGAAGGGGAGGGTTGGGTAATGGAAGGGGAGGTTTAGGGTAAGAATTAGGATAAGGGTTGGGGTTACATTAATAATTACCATTCTCTGCCACATCTCCATCTTTGGGATGATCGATTGCTTCTCCTTGGCAAGGCAGAAGCAATCGATTTGAGAGCAAGTTTGGAATTGGTTTGGAGAAAACGGCGCTTTCGATAAAGATCTGTTCTTGCCGCCTCCCCACACCATGTGGATAGAGATACCGATTTTTAGTAGGAATCAGCTATATACTCTCTGTTTTGCACTGATTCCTACTATCCCTGGAATGCTGTACTTCAGTGTGCCAATGTGCAGGGAGGATTTCCTTCTGAAGGTCCATGGTGCCCCATGTGTTGTTACACACACATTTTTTCCCAGGCCCCAAATTTTCTGGTGGCTGCTCTGCATAAAACACAGATAATACTGTCATATTAATTAAAAATAATATTAACTAATTTCTTAAAACAGGACTCAAACAAAACTGTTTTAAATAGTCTATGGGGTAGAATTACTAGATTGAGGGTTTGTAAATTTCAGCATTTTGCTTACAGTATTTCAAAAGGTAATTTTATTAAAGGTAAAGCCTTTGTAGTTGGGAAATATATTCCACCTCCTCTAATTTCTCATCTAAACCCAGCTTTCAGCACTATCTATTTAATGTGTGAATTTGAAATCCTGCAATTAAAGTGAATGTAAACCTGTTTCTTTAGGCTCTGTAAATAGAATGCAATGAATGCCCTGTTGTACCAGAACAATGCATGGACTTTAACAGCAAACAAGGTCTTAAACGCCCCATATTTTTTGTCACACTAGTTGACTTTAAGTCTATATAAACATCAAAATTGTAGTGTTTGTACTCAATGGATCCCAAATAGGCAGTACAATGAGAGCAAGCACCAGGACTGAAAAAAAAATGCACACTTGCATAGTAACTGTAGCAATACCAATAAATACCATGTATCCATTGTACTTGTCATCTTACTTCCATCCATGTAAAATAAACAATCCATCCAGGCCCAGAGTGGATGCCTACAGCTGGCCATACACTAGATCAGGGATTTCAAAATGTAACATATTACACAGATATACAGCAGCAGCTATTGCAAGGAGTAGTACAGATAGGGATCAGCTGAAGCTGAGCTGTGTGAGGGTATACTTCTAAGCTGTCAGAGCAGCTTAGTGCATAGATATGCAGCAGCACTGAGAGCCCTGGCTCCCCCTCTTCTGCTAGGACTATCAGTGCCACAGAGGAGGTGTATGGTGCCGATAAGGGGAAATTTCCCTCGCAGGAAATCATCCCGTTTATCGGGCCTCCCCCTGATGGGATTGATAATCGTCCTAGTGTATGCCCAGCTTAATTCTCTGGATGAACTCTTTGGGATTTCCAATCTTAAAGTAATACAGTGTTAGATTTGTAACTGATACTATCTGATCTAGAATCTGTAAATTATACATGTATCCTGCTTAATCAACAACTTGTCTCTCTCTTCTATACCAAAGGGGAATTGGCATGTCTGGTCCAGCCTGCTCCTGTTCCACAATTTGTTCTCCACTAGGAGTGTTAAGAAAAAAAGCTAAACTAACTTGCTAACATTGTCAGCTATTGGTAGTCAACTGATTTTTAAATCCTTGCCCAAAACCTTTCCACACACCTTTATCACCCCCTTGCCTTATTTTGATTTGTAATGGGTGGGGGGTACTTCTGGTTGATGAGGAGTAAACCATTTTGGCTGGAGATGGCCTACCCATTACATACCTGGGTTACTTCATTAAAGCTAGACAGCTTCCTACACTGGGTTTGACAGGGCAGGGAACCTGGAAAACACAATGTCACAGCATGTTATGTTGATGGACTCTGGTAGCCACCAAATTCTGGGTCAATCTCATAGGTAAGTGCTTCCAGAGCATGTAAGGACCAACTTTCCACCATTTACTAAGCTTGTTGCTAGGTCTCTGATCTAACTAATTAGCTCTAAAAACAAAAAGTCACTTCCAACACAATTCACAACCGTGTTTACAGAACCATGAAATCCACAGGAGGACTGGACGGCTGCTGAGGATAGGTTTGACTGCTCACTGGCTGGATCCAAAATTATGATGCCATTCTATGATATATCGCCGGTGGATCCAAATTTTTGTATGGACTTACAATCCAGTCACACTACTTAATTCTTCTTTATACAGTTACAATGTGGATGGCACAGATGCCTGAATAGTACAGACATTTACGTACCACCTACATAGCAGAAGTGCTTCTGCTTCCCACCAAATGGTACGAGAGGATCCAGATCCAACCTGGTAATGTGGCTCTCACACATACGCTGCTTATCAAACATGGGTCATTTATCTTCATTAGCAGTTAATCTAATAGCAAGTTTCCACATAATGCTTCTTTTTGTTTAACCCAATAATTCCGCTTCTTCTCTAGGTTACCAATATCATAATTTTCTCATTGTAAACAGGGCTTGGATGTGTGCATTTTATACTTATTTATTAACAGGTTATTATATAGCGCTCTCAAATTACATAGCACTTTACATAGACTATTTCACATTCACATCAGTCCCTGTCCCTATTGGAACTACATACTAAGGTCCCTAACTCATACATACACACTATGGTTAATTTTAGTCAGCCGCCAATTAACATGCCAGTATGTTTTTGGCATGTGGGAGGAAACCCATGAAAACATGGGACCATCCAAACTCAACACAGATAAGGCCAAGTCCGGGAATTGAACTCAGCTTTGTAAGACACAAGTGCTACTCACCAAGCCACCATGCTGCCCTTGTGTGCATCACAAAATATGAAAGTATTGTATGATACATTTCCCAGAATACTGCCAGGGTTTTTCTGCAGCTAATGCAGTGCAAATATACAATATTTACTTGCATTAAATCTGTGCATTAATTGAACTAATTAATTCGTTATGCACAAGTAAGGCAGCCCATTGTTTTGTGGACATTGTAAGCATTTATATAAGTGTATTAATCAAATAATGTTGAAATATATTTTTGTTTCTATCACTTTTCCTTAATTTTACATTCTTAAAATATAGCACTTTTACTCCATATTTCATGAAAAGTGAATGTGAGGAATTTTACAGAACAGATTAATGTTTGAGAAATAATTTATGGAAAACTAAGTTAGCTGATCATCAAGTTCAATTGTTTTAGCTGAGCTTGTAATTCAGAAGTATAGTACTGTGAGAAGCATTATTACTGAGCCATCTGTGAAAATGCTGTGTTGGAAGAGATTCAGCCCCATGCTGTATACTTGAGAAACCTCATGCTGGGTTATCAAGCCAGCCCTCGTCCATTTTAAATCTGTTTCTGTTTGACAAACATAATCTAATATATCAACAGAAAATTGTTCTTTCTATGCATCTAATTAAATAATTTAAGGCTTTTGCAACATGCAATCTAAACAAAGGGATAGCAAAGATGGAGATATAAAAAAAATAAATTAAATTAAACAAATACCGTAAGAATAACACATTGGAATTATTTGGTTAGAGAACATTTTAAGTGAATAACTTGGAATGTGCACAATATAGTATATGGGAATCGTAATGAGAGTTTCCTTAATGAAGGGTAATACAACGGAAACCAGGGGACTGTGTTCATTATTAAATGGGCTAGGATATACAATATGGAATAAGCATGATTTCTGACCTACTTAAGAAAAGTTACTAGATAAATCTGTCCATCTGTCCGTCTATCTATCTATCTATCTATCTATCTATCTATCTATCTATCTATCTATCTATCTTCTATCTATCTATCTATCTATCTATCTATCTATCTATCTAGAGCACTGGAAGTGCTCCCATTATTGTCTACTATGGTAAAGATAACAGAGGGTTAAGACATATGGCCTGAAGGCAGTTAAACCCTGGGTTGGGAATGACAGGCCTGAGGGTCTGTTTAATTGTTTTGCTGACAGGGGTCCAATGGAATGGTGAGGGGAGGGTCTAGTTAGGGGGCTTTATAAACCCACTGCACCCTGCCTCTTCCCTCTTTGCCTGCCAGGACATTTCGCCCACCCTCCCTCCCTGAATTTGGTCATGTTTTTTTCGGTGGGGTGCTTTCCACTCCATGTTAATATGAGGGATGGCGGGAATGCAGTGCATAGCTATTTTATTAGTCTGGGGACCAGGCTTTACACAGCCCAGTGGGTATCTTCTCCCTTAAGCCACGTAATTGGGTTTCGTTTGAGGGGCGGGCCCGGGTACAGTAGATTAATGGGGAGCACCCTGTCAATTTTATCATGGGCTGTGTCGCGGTGTCCTATGCAAGTGGGATGATGCCCCCACTTTGGTTTAAATGGACGCTAGCGTTTTGGTGGGTGGTAATTGCCCCACCTTATTATTTGTTAGCTAGTGGTTATGCATAGCTAATCGTTAAATCCTGCACTGCCTTCTTCCGTCACCATCCCCGTAGTTTATAGTTTGCTTTGTTGTTATTACTGTTTATTGTTTACTGTTCTTTATTTATTTTGCAACAATAAACATAAAGGCTCGGTTGAGTCCTTTTATGTAACCTGGTGTAGTTACTGTCTAAGTGAAGGTTACGGTAAGGGTGGGGGGTTTTCACAACCAGGACTTCCACTGGTTTCTTAGGCCCTAGTCAGTGACTCAACCCTAAGGCGTTTATGGGTAGGCACATTCAATGTGAGCTATCCCTGTGGGACACTTTACATTCAATGCTACCTCTGGCTTTGCAAACTCTGGCTTTGCAAACTATGCTGCTATATTATCAGTTGCATGCATACAAAACAACATTTCTAAGTAATAGTGCTAATAGGCACATTAAAAAAACTGGGGGTTGACAGAGGATCAAGGTTTTCTTGAGTGAGTAAGCCCAGGTCCTTTAAATATGGACATATATTTATTAACATTTTGTGCATGTGTATGTATATATATATATATATATATATATATATATACAACTGGGGGTGAGGATCAAGGTTTTCTTGAGTGAGTAAGCCCAGGTCCTTTAAATATGGACATATATTTATTAACATTTTGTGCATGTGTTGTGTAATATATATATATATATATATATATATATA